>NW_010586477.1:247182-268882 GCF_000705375.1 Tinamus guttatus
GGGCGCCGGTGCCGCCCGGGAGGTGCCGCTTGCGGCCGGGCCAGGCCCATGGGCTCCCCCCCCGCTGTGTTACCTTTTCTGTAAAGAGGCAAATAAAAAGTATTCACACCGAACGCTCTTTTTTTTTCGTGCTTTGTTTTCTAGGAATGAGTTTAAGTATTTCCAGAGAATGACTAGCACATCCCGCGTGGAAGGTAATGTTGTACTTGCTGCCTTAGTACGCACGCTCTTAAACTGAGCTCCCCTTGCATCAGTCACAGGGTAGAGCTGTAACTTACTTTTTACCAAATGTCAAAGTCCAGCTTCTCCAGGCAGGCTGCCCTTCTCCCCCTCCCGAGCCTCATAAACATTGCCCATTTGTTTCTGCCTGCTCATTAGTAAAATCTGACAATATATAACGATAATCATTCTATATTTACATGTAATTATTATATAATGCATTGTTATTTATATTCATATTTCATGTTTTAAACAAAACTGAGTTTTCATATAAATGAAGGAGTGTGGTTTTTGTTTTGTTTTAAGCTAAAAGTCTAAAAAATACCTAGTCCCTTTGCAAACATATAAGCTGCCAGTTAAGTTAGAGGAAGAAATTGGAGATGAATCATGTGTTTCTTTCCTGCAGTTACTTTGCAAACAAACAAGTTCGAAGCTCTGACTCCGAAGGGACTAGAAAACAGCATCTCTAGGAACTATAAAACAGCATCTCTACCTACAGCTCCAGTAGTTCTCAGTTTTGTAACTGAACAAGTTACAAAATGAATGAGTGTTCCGTGTGTTAGTTTGTTAACAGGTCTTTCCCAGTCTGCGCTAGCTTGCCTAACTGTTGTGCGTGCCACGGGTTCCCGCTGTGGCCCTGGTGCCAGCGCCATGGTGTGTGTGTGCTGGGGAGCCGAGCGGTGCTGGGGAGCCGCGCCGGCATCTCGCCGTGCGCGCAGCAACGCTTCTCGGGCTCCATGCAACCTTTGCAACAAAGCAGTGTCATGGCTGCCATTGATTTGGCGGGATAAAACCTGTTTCTGCACTGTCAAAAAGCAAACATCCAACCCCTGTGGGAATCACGTAAGCAACAGAAGAGGTGGGATGATCGGCAAATTTGGTCTGGGTACTTCCCACAGCAGAACAGCCACCTCTGGCTGCCTTTCCCCTTGCTTTCTGTTTTATCCTGGCTTTACTGTTTCACTCATCCTTAAGCTGCTCTAATTCTGTGCTTGGAGGATGGGAGTTGATCTCGTGCACTGGGATGAATTTGTCCCCATAGTTAGAGCTGAGCCAGTGGCAGCGCCTCTCAGTGCCCCTTCAGCTAAGAGGGTACAGCTGTGCAAGAGACTGGTTTGGTGTCGGCTGCCCACCTAGGTTCTCCAGCACGTGAATAACTTTGGAATCAGAGCCCCAGCTCTTTCTTTTGCTAACTGCTGAAACTGAGCTCAGAAAGAGGAGGTAAAGTCCAGTAGATGTCACTAAACTACCAAAACAACAAGTTTAGTGCAGAGAAGAAGTTCTGTTTAAATGAGTGTTTTCTCTCTCATTCAGGTAAACAGAATGCAGTGATAATGGGTAAAAAAACCTGGTTTTCCATTCCGGAGAAGAATCGCCCTTTAAAAGACAGAATTAATATAGTGCTCAGCAGAGAACTCAAGTATGTATGAGAAGAGTTATGAGCCTGTAAAACAAATCACAAATCTAAACTAAAAAATATGGATACCGTGACTTTTTTATAAAGTAATTCTAAATGTAATCTTTTAAAATCTGTTTAGAAAATCTCTCTCCAGTTGTTTCTGAGTGATATCATTACTATATTCTTCTTTGCATAAAATAAATGCTAGCCCTGGATCTACATAAAAGCCATCATGTCTTAGTCCTTATGACTCTTGTATTTAATTCTGTTTCTCTAGTTTCTGGTTACTGACTTCATTATCCACTTTTCTTGAGGCTAACTTTTATCAGCATTTAAGGGAAAAGAACATTTTTTTCAGAGCTTTCTTCTGATGCACCACTCACAATCATACAAACATTCTTAAATAAAAAATGTTTGCTATAGTACTTTATTATTTTGGAAAGTGTTGGGGTAATTTATTAAGCATCCTGCAGTCAGATTAGAATTCTAGCATGACAGGCATTTCAAAACAGTAAACTATTGTGAAAAATTCAGTAACTTGTAAATTCAGCAATATACATTGTGTGTCTATGTGTATTGATTATCATGATGACTGTACTTTAAGTTAAATAATAAAACTTTCTTTTTCTAGGGAACTCCCAAAGGGAGCACATTATCTCTCCAAAAGTCTGGATGATGCTTTAGCTCTTCTGGATTCACCAGAATTAAAAAGTAAAGTTGACATGGTTTGGATTGTCGGAGGCACTTCAGTGTATAAGGTACCTTTAGAGTGAATACTGTAAATGACTAGCCGTCTCAAGATGGCTCAGATCCCTGTTCCACCTGCTTTAGGAGGTTCAGAGACAAACTTTTCCCTCATTATGACTCAGCAAACTCCAGTGATACCAATAGGTCAAGTCTTAGAGTGGTAAAATACTGTTCCTATGTTCCTTGCCTAATCTACACCTTGTAGAGAGCTATGTTTCATGAATCTCTATAACCTAGGGAATGTGTCTATAAAACAGTCCTTTTTTTTTTTTTTTTTTTTTTTAATTTGTAGTGCTGTAATCCCTTTTACATGTGGTGAAGTCTTCTTACCGTGCATGTGATGTCCAAATCCGCTCGATGATAATTGGGTATTATCATAAAGAAATAGCCTGTACTTTATTCTGCTGCTTCTGTCTGCTTCCTGGTGCGAAGTGACATATTTATTTTTGGAGGCAGATTCTCTTCAGATTAGGCATAGCTGTCAAACACGAGTAAGAGATTGGATTAGGCTTCTGCTTAATAGTCTGCAGTTCTGCAGGATACACAGCGTGAGCAAAAACAATTGCCTCCTAGGCCTGCACAGTCATCTAGTGCTCCAAAGACTGATAATTTTTGCTTGCTGTTACAGAAAATTCTGTATCTTAGGCTTCTAATTTCATTATTTTTCTTTTTTTCATAGAAAACTGTCATTTTTAAGACCATTACTCACCAGGACTTAGAAAGATTATAAGTATATGGTCTTGATCAAAATAGTTTTTGCAATGTATTGCTGTGCTGGTTAGCATAAGGAATCTGACTTAAATTTTAACTGTTTTCCCTCCTTCAAGCTTCTCATCAAGATGTTTTAAATGAGTTTTTAATTCACCAAGAAGAAATATGTCAGTTTTGTACAGATTATTGCACTTAAACTAGCATTATGATCTTAATTAAAAGGGTTTGATGGAAGCCGTGCCACTTTATCAAAACTGCCAATGATATATTTAGTGTTAGTATTAAAGTTGCACAAAGGATTACTGGAATATTACCACTACACCATGTAGTAATGTAGAAGTAAAATACCAACTGAATACCAACTGAAGCATTTTATTCAGTATTTACAGGTATTTACATTTAAAGCCTTATTTTAATCTTACTGCTTTGTATGGTTGAAAGGTTTAGAACAGACTATGTTTATTTGATATAAACCTGTTAGGGAGAAAGTGGCTGTAACTACTTTATCAAGTAGGTGCAGCTGGAGTGATTTGAAACAGATAGTGCTGAGTACAGGACATTTTCACTGTTAGCACTTTGAGGATTGGAAACCAAAGTCCTTTAGGAGGACAAACTTTGATGAGGAAGGCAGGTCACCTGGAAAGCATCCTACTTTACTTTAAGCAGTCTCCTGCAGGTGAGGGTCTCTGCCCCAACCACCATCAAGCCTTTCCTGTTCCTGATGCTGTACCTGTCTTGCTTCTGTTCCTTCTCATCCCCAGTAACACTGTGATGCCTTCTGAGTAAATCCTCTTTTGCATTTGAGCGTGGTCACACAAGAGTGCAGTGGAGAGGGAACAGCAAGCTCACGCATGTGCTCATGGCACTTGTTTTGGGAGGACTCCCTGCTTGTCACAGACTGCTGCAGACTCCTCGAGGGCTGAATAGAAACACGGGATAATGCCATTTTTAGTCTTCACCACTGCAGGTGCTCTGCTCATCTTGTCCTTGGCACAGGAGGTGAACTCAGGCTGGTAGGAGCACCTTGTTCTGGGGATTCTGGAGAATCAGTGAACGTAGCAGATGCAAAGGTGCAGAGCTGAGGCTGTGCCAAGAGTCTGCATACAGCCCCGCCACTGCCAGACATCTCTTCCAGAATTCCTGCCTTTACTCTGCCTTGAGGAGTGAGCCTGCCAGTCTCAGAACACCTACAGTGCAGCTGTCTGTTACTTAGGGCCCTCTTGCCCACAGCTCCTAGATTCTCAAGCACAGTTTTCTCCAGAGTCATGGAAAGTACTGGCATAAGCTTATTTCTCTCTTAAGAAACTTAAAGAACAGAGGAAGGAAAACTCTGTCAAGGCAAAATCCACTGACAGGTTGCCTTCATGCCTCGTTCAACAGCACACTGGAGGAGACTGCCTCACTTGGGACCTTGCTGGCCCAGGGAAGGCACAGCAGCTAGACATGGTAGGAATTTTGGTAGGGGACAGGGAGGGCTGAGCAGAATATTGGTGTGAGGAAGTAAGAGCAGAAAGGATGGAAAATGACAGTCCATTGAATACAGGACTGTGTGTACTGGTTCAATAATCTCCTTCAGCTTCAAGGTGCCCTCAAGGGTGAGCTTTTGAAGCTGGTTATTGTCTGAGATTTACCTAAAGGCAACCTTCATCTTCTTAAATTTCATATGATACCACTCACCTCATGAAGATTGGAATCTTGTGCTGCAGCTGCAAAGTAATAATCTTGACTGCAAGGAAGTTTCTGGACTTCTTACTGCACAGATTTAGAAGCAGAATCCTTGAATCCCAGTATGACACCATGTGTGCTCTACTGGATCTGCTGACTTGGAGGAGCTGACATTACTACTGATTATGCATCTGCATTCTGCATGAGAATGAAGAAATAGAAGGGCCCAGAGAAGGCCAGTAGATCACAGCCAGTATGAAGGTGTTAGGCAATGTGAGGGTCACTGTACAATGTTGCAGGAGCCCTTGAGGTTCTGCTACTTCTGAGAGGTTTTTCAGTAGTTGCTATGTGCTGGAAAACTTGTAGTGCTGTGACTCACTCATTTTTTCTGTCCATTGAGTCCCTATCAACAGTTGGAGCATATCAGAATAGATATCCTGGAACAGATTTTTCATTTGGTTTCATCCCAAAGAAATTCAGTTCATGCACACTAAGATTGCTCCCCACTGCAAGCAAAGCGGGGACAACTAGAAGATTCACTTCAAAACCACATTTCTGACCTGAGCTAAGACAGACAAGTAGGTATACGCAGTATGACGGTACTGTCTCTTAATGGAGAGGTTCAGATCTTGGCTTTAATTGTGAAAACAGTGCTACCTGGAAGAACTTAAGGAAGTCTGGAGAATATAAATTATGCCAGCGTTGTTTAAACTGCGTGTTAGTAGAGATAGAGTAGATAACAGATCAAAACAACCATTAGATTTTACTGTGAATTGGAACTGAACGTCTAGTCACATCCCCAAATAATGAACAGAGGCTTTACGATGGCCTCTTTTTAAAAACAGGCCCAGGTGTACCTGTGTGGATGGAATGCTCTTACAGTAATATTGTATGCTGAGTGTTAATATAAATCTTGTTTTGTAAGAATTAGCAGGCACAGATCCTTAGCGGGAGTGAACTTAACCAGTGGAAAAAAAAAAAAACATGCAACAAAACTTTTAAATATATATATATATATATACATGGCATGACTCAGGTCCTCATAATCAAGGCCTCTTTAGTAGCATTAAAACAGGCTGTATCAACAACCTGGATAAAGCACATATCAGACATTTTTAAATGTCACTTCTATTTTATATGTTTGTACTCAAATTGTTGCTTTCTCAGTGCCACAGAAGCAAACAGGGACATTCAAGGTCACATTGCTGAAGTACAGAATTGGATTCATTTGGACACATTTGGAGAACAAACTTGTAATTTCATAACAAGAACAAACTCTTTTTCTTTCATAAGTTTCATCATTTTTTGCTCTTTAGTTATTATCTAGGCTAGGCATAACAGAAAATAGATGCTTTTGATAAACAACATTTGGGGAAATTCTTCAAAGAGATGTGAGCTGGAAAATTAAATTTCCAGTGATCTCCAAGTGAAAAATGTATCTAATTGTCATGCGTTATCTAATTTTCAGGTGTTTTTGTGTTTGGTAATCTTCTATTCCCTTTCATTCTTCAGATTTACTGAATTATAAAGTGGCTATTCATATTTACTGCAGCAAGTATCTTGCAAATGATTAATTACCCCTTATCTAGAAAACTAGAATTTATTGACTGAGCATATAAGGCTCACTAGGTTATGAATAAGCTGAGTGGCTTTTGAATGCTGCATTTGCCAAGTCTCAAATCTTTGCTATAAGGTTGACCCCTTTAAGAGAGAAGTATTAATAACTTCCATCCTAGCTTTGTTGTTTTTTTTTTCCCAAGGTTGCCAAAACTTTACCAGCTAATACTTGATATATTTTTTAAAGATTACATTTTACTTATAATGTATGAATTCCCTGTAAGTTATAAAAGAGGTAGAATTTTCTCTCTCTTCCCTGCATGTAAGACAAAATGCTTTTAAACTATGTACTTGTAGGACTGGAGCCTGACATGTATGTGTTGCTGAGATCCAGTCATGAGAGCTGGGCAGCAAGCTCATTTTTCCGCACTCACCCGCTGTACTCCTGTGGGTTGGCAGCGCTGCCGCTCTCGTGGAGCGTAGCTGATGAAGCCCACAACAGTGATCGTTCTGGTGGCATCACAGAGGGTAGGTTGTTGGTTGTTATTTCACCAGATTCAGACTTATTAGGCAAGTGTAGATGGTCCTAAGCGCTTGTGTATCCAAGGAAGATTGCTCTCTTCCCAGCATATAAGCAAATGGGATGCTTATATTTTATTATTGCTGTGCCATTTGGCTTCATTTATGGAAGAATTTTCACCCTTCTTTACACACACTTTACACACTTAGTTGTGTGTAGTTGTCTAATAAGGAAGACAGCAGTGGGAAGAAAATTTGGCCTCTCTTCCTATGTCCCTTTAGCAACAGAGGAGTCCCTTCTGAGCAAGGATTAGAGTCATCCTAATGCAATTCTGTAGCATCTTTTTTATATAGAAGTGTCAGGATCACAGCATTACTGTTAATAGCACTGCAACCTCCTGTTCTTACCCTCACAAAAATTATTGTATTGTACAAATAGATGTATTTTTACAACTAAAATACATAATTAATGTATTTTATGCCTTAGGAGGCCAATGTTTTTTGTTCTTGCCTAGTCTAAATTAAGATTAGATGAAGCAGAACTACAGTATTAGCAATGGACAAGTGGGTTTAACTAATAATTCCTTTTAAAAGGTAAAGAACTCTGTGATGTACAGGTCTAACTAAGATCCTTCTAGATAGGTTTTAAAACAGTATCTTCATATTTCTGCACATTTGATAAGGACATGATTAGGCTTTCCAGTATGTTCTTCAAAATAAAATCAGAGGATTTTTTCACATAGGAAGGGAAGATAAAGTATTCCTGTTACTCTTAACTAAGCTGAGTGTCCTTGTTCTTATGAACAAACATATTGATTTGACATTCCTTTGGAAAAAATAATTACTAGAAAAGGTTAACGTATGAATCAGAGTTGCAGTCACAAATCATGCAGCTATGAAAGGCTGTTGCTTTTTAAGTTCATGATGAGTTAATAGCAAAGGAAAGGGCTTAAAAGGCCAAGTAATACACAGGAAAGTCTAGTGAGTAAAGTGTCACTATTTCTGTATGGACAGGGATTTCAGTAAGGCTGATGGAAATTTTGGTTGTGGAAGGTGCAATTAATTGACAGTTGCTGCACCTGCCTTTTTCTCTGGCAGAGAACTGGTAATGGGATCTATCACAATATTCCATCCATCCCGAATTTCGCTTTAGCAGCTTGGGAAGGAGTTTTTCAAAGCTGCTAATTTGCATTTAACTGATCTAAAACTTTGTGAGACTTCTAACCTTCAGATTTTTGTATAGAATCATAGAATCATAGAATCATAGAATGCTTAGGGTTGGAAGGGACCTCTAGAGATCATCTAGTCCAACCCCCCTGCATACGCAGGGACACCTAAAGCACGTGGCACAGGACTGCATCCAAGCGGGTTTTGAAGATCTCCAGAGAAGGAGACTCCACAACCTCTCTGGGCAGCCTGTTCCAGTGCTCTGTCACCCTCACTGTTAAGAAATTTTTCCTTAAGTTCCTATGGAATTTTTGATGTTTCAGTTTCCGGCCATTTCCTCTAGTCCTATCAGTGGCCACCACTGAAAAGAGACCATGACCATTTTATATATAAAATAATTACTTTAATATGCTTGTGCTTTCAAAATACAGTTTGCATAAGTGATCCAAATACATTTTAATTTAAT
This sequence comes from Tinamus guttatus, assembly GCF_000705375.1. The sequence continues at coordinate 255,633 of NW_010586477.1, forward strand.
ACATCTTGAAAACCAAATGCAAGTCAAAAGAATGTTTCTCTGGATTTTTTTTCCTTTATTGTGCTCTTCTATTTTGTTTGGATCATCAATGCTGTTGTCTAGTGTCCGAAAGACACTTGAAAAGTAAGTGCCTCAGATGGTTGCTTTGTCTATTGTATTTATTTTATGTAATCAGTAGAAGATGGATAGGTAGGAGTACTGTGTCTTACTTCTAAAACCTGAGAATCTTTAAATGATGAAAGGTAATTTGTCCCTTCTGCAGCCATTGGTTGTTGTGTCTGCTAGATTACAGTGATTTGGTAATAAACCTATAAAAGATTAGTTTTCTATTTTGTACTTCTTAGACTGCTTGTACTGTGCAATCACTGTCAGAGTTCTGTTTGCTGCAGAACTTGGGGTATGTTTGAACCTGCATTCTACATTCTAACCTGCATTCCCCAAGGTGATGGTCCTATAAATGCAGATGTAATATTTTATGTGGCTGTCAGGCCAATATGGTTGGAGATTGTGAGGAAGGTAATCGCTAGGTCACCTCCTTGTTGCTTCAGAGACAGGCTTACTGAGGGGTGCTTGGAAGACAGCAAAAAGACCAGAGTGCACCGAAGATCCCTGTGTAATGAAGAACTCCAACTCATGCAGAGGGTGACTTACCTAGGATAAGAGGAGGGGTCCTGCCGCCCCAGCTCTCCATCCTTCTTCTCTTGTGAAATCTCCTCTGGTTGGACAAGTGATTGTGCTGTTTCTGGAGGAACAGTTCAACGGCCACAGTTTGGACATTCTGTGCTCTAAAGAGAACTAAAATCAGATTTGCTTTTCCCTAGACTGTTAGGCTGTTTCCCTGGTCTATTAGCTCGGTAGCTGCTATGTAAGCAGGGAAGCCTGTAAGCAGAGCGAGTGGGTATACCTGTCCCAGGGAAGCCAGCACCTGTGCAAATAGAATCCTAGGAGAATTAAGTGGCTAACAGAAGAAAAACAAAAATATTAGTTTAGTATTACTAAGCTCATTTTCTGCTTGCTGGAAATCAGTTGTCTGTTGGGTATTATACTAGCTTATCACAGCATTGCATCATAATTGGAACTGGAATTAGTTGCTGCATGTTCTATTTAAATGCTCAAGATCTACTCGCATATTCTATACCATTATTTTCTGTATGTTATGTTAAAACTAAGTAACATTTGCCTTACTGTGTTCAATAGAATAAATATACGTATTGCATCATTCCTTCATTAAACTCAGACTAAGTACTTCAGAATTCTATCAGATCAGCACTTTGCATCCCAGATCATATTTCCATTACCAAAAAAAGGTGGTGAAATTCATAGGGTGAATTGGACAAGGCAAGAGAGAGTAGTACTTGAAGGGAAAAAACAGTGTCTGAAGGGTCTTATCTCATGGTTCTTTTTGAATGCTGCAGTGGCTGTAGATAGAGCTTGAATTTGGAGAAGTAGTAAAGAAAACTAGCATGTCAGATCTCATTTAACATCGATGTTGTCTTACAATACAATATCAAAATGTCAGTAACAAGAATAATACTTCATGAATATTTGAGCTGTTTTACAGTGAAGAACTCATTTTTTAATCCTTTCTTTTATTTTTAAAGGCAGCAATGGAGAAACCAATTAATCATCGATTGTTTGTGACAAGAATTCTGCAGGAATTTGAAAGCGACACCTTTTTTCCAGAAATTGACTTCAATGACTACAAACTTCTCCCAGAGTAAGCATCAAGATGCATAAGTGTCTTGTGTGCAAATGGCAGAATTCATAATTTACTCTGAATGTTTTTTCCCCAGGGTCACATTTTACATAGAATCTGGAATTTGCCCACTTAGAGCACTCCAAAGGGGAAGAGTTTTAAACCTTGTTGCATTTCTTCAACCTACCTGTAACCTTGACAAAGGACACGTCAATTTGCCAGCAAAGCACCTTTTGTATAGTTTCTCACTTTAAAATTACTTAAATACTTACTAAGATTCATAATTGCCAATATAATATCAGTCAGTAGGTTATACTAGTCTTTGTGAATGTCTTTGAATTGTCAAAGACAAACTAGATGGGTTTGAACAGAATGAATTGAGCTTGTACATTTTTTTTAAAGTTCAATTCTGTCTCTTAAGCAAATTGCCTCTTCCTAGAATGTTTTGTAAGAACCAGTATTAAATTCTAAGTTTCTACCATTCATTTTGGTTTCTTTTCATATTGCCGTTATCATATTCCACCCATTTGTGTTCTCTCCAAGGAGATTACATCCAAGGGGTAGCGGTGTGGTAGTAAACAAATTCAAAAGAATTTCTGCCTTAAGAACAAGCAGAAGGAAAGAAACTCTTCCTTTTCTGGCTGCTCCCATTTTTTTCCTCCCAGCTAGTTACAGATCAGCAATGAAAGAAATATAAAAGCAAGCCAGGTTCTCTGCCTGCAACCCCATGACACCAGAGTGAATTAGCATTGAAGTGAGAGAGAGAAGGCAGGGGTGCAAAATGAAATATGCTGGAGAGACAAGCAGGATCAGTGGGAAGAATGAGTCACCTGTTTCAACTCTAACATATTCTGAACAGCTCTGTGCTATCATAAACCTACTCCAAAATGCTGATCTTTGATTCAAAGCTGCCCCTCCTCCTCTTTGTTTTTTCTCAGGTATGCCTTGTTTGGTTTTAGACAATGAACTAAAATCAGAATTTGCTCTTAAAACATTAATTTGTATGAAAGCAGACTTTTTTTTTCCACCACTAAAATAGAAACCTAAGAAAAGTCTGTCTGTGCAAATTTCTTCCTCCCTCAAAATCAGCGTTACTTATTGAGAACTTTCATTCTGTTACAGCAAGCTGAAGAGACTTTTAAAATGTCTATTAATAAAACTGTTTCAGTAAAGCTGGAATAAAAGGAAATACTTTGCAAGGTAACAATCACCTGCTTGAAGCTGTAGAGCTTGTAAGAGGCCTTTAGCAATAGCATTTCCTTTACACCATCTGTGTAAAGCAAAAATGTTTGTGTCTGCTTCTGCCTCTATAGACATATTAAATAATATGGTAAAGGCTTTAATCAGACTATTTAACTGATTGACTGGCCTTTTTTTTTCCACATTGGTGTATACTTTCTTGATTTCAAATGGTGCTTTCACATAGTAGTTAACATAATTCCTAAAAACAGACAGGCAATCAGTATTCCTGTGGTAAGGATGGTATTTTCATCTGTTTCAAATAACATTCTCCTGATTGATTGGATAAATTACCAGTGACTCATAATGATATTTTTATCTACTCATTGGCTTTTCTTTTTCCCTTTCTCTCCAGATACCCTGGTGTCCCTGCTGATATCCAAGAAGAAAATGGCATCCAGTACAAGTTTGAAGTGTATGAAAAGGTTGTCTCGGCACAATAAATGAGGCTTTCTGTACTTCTGCATAAGGGTAGGCATTTTAAATCAAAAAGTGAGTGTAAACTGAGTGTAAATATGTATGTTTTACATTGTTGGCAGAAAATCCTACTTGATAGTGCAATACTCCAGCAGTGAATGATTCCAGAAAACAGGCTGCACTTTGAATATATATCGTGCAGCAGAAACAGGAGTGCAACCAGCAGCATTAAAGAGGTGGCTCTAAGTAATGCTCTGGAGGTTGCATGAGAACTTGTATTCATCAACCCAAGGCAACCTGCCTAACACTTATGTGAGCAGAGAAGGCAGGTGTAGACCGAATGAGAACTTTTCTAACTAAAACAGATGTTTTGAATATTTTTGTCCCCTAGTCCGGAGCATCTACTAATTCAAGAAGGCCAACACTGAGAAGGCATCAAAGATTCTAAGCTTGATTGGGATGGTATATATATTTATAACAACCTTTACAATGTGAGGGTGACAGAGAAATTAATTTGAAAGCATAACAAAAGGCTAAGGAGTGAGATTGCTCAAGTAATGTTGAAATGGAGCTCAGAAGCCTCAAGCAGCAATCTAGGGATACTCAGATCCTTCATGCAAGTCCTCTATCATCTTAACCATCCTGAGCACATGGCCTACTTCATTCCTCTTGACTGAAAATACTGTATTACAGCTTAATCTGATAAAGTTTAATTTTCCATTGACCTAACACTTGTGTAAAAGCTTGCAGACCCTTCTTCCTTCTCTACAAAACTGCTATATCAGCTTGTCTGTGGCCATTTTGTTGTGTAAGAACATAAGCATATGTTCTTAGTAGAGTCTGTTTCCAGTCCCTTCTGAGTTTTATAAAAATGTATAGTGTTAACTTACTTTTTCACTGGATTTCAAATGTGGTGCCTGGCATAGAAATACCGACTATACAGAGAGTGGGTTTCCCTTTCCTCTTTGGCTGTGCATGGCTAAGACATTTTGCATTATTATTCGCCAGCAGTGGGAAGCAATACCCTAGCACTGCCCTCCCCTGGCATTCTGAAGGCAGGCAGTACCAGGAGGTGCCAAGATGCCTGTGTGCCAGCACCACCACAGCATCGCAGCGCCAGCAGTGCTAGTGTGTTGCTATGTTCTGCCCCCACTGGCTGGGATGTGCTTTGCCCATCTCTGCTTCCCTGTGCTCCAGCTACCACGCTGACGGTGAGAATGGACCAGAAAGGATCTCTGCCTCCTCGTTGCTGCTCATCAATCTGGGAAAGTTAAACCCTGAGGAGCTTTAACTCAAGGAACTTCGAAGAACTTAAACCTCAAAAATCTGTCACCTCTTTCTCTATAGCAATAGCATTTTTAAAGCTTCATCACATGAAGCAGTGTAAGAGATTCATTGATAAGGCAAAAACATTTAGAATATAAACTTTGAAAAACCACTGAGTTTTTTATGACAGCATGACAACAATTTAATAATGCAAAGAATAACTTCTGTAATTTCTGTCTCTGTTCTTTTGCAGTCTTAAAAATCTAAGTAGTTTCCTTTGTTGATCTTCTTATTCCATATGTGCTAACTTTACAACAGTCACTAAAGATTTAAACTTCAGTATCATACGCTTGTATAATACAGTAAAAAGCCTATTGATTTATAATTTGATAAATTTGCCAATACAAAGCAAAAGAGAATAAAGAGAATGAGGAGAAAAGGCTGTGTTTGGTGTTGCTGGGGTTTTTTTGGGGCAGGGGAGGAAGGGTATATGGGAGTGCAGGGGTGCTAAAAACACCAATCATCACAGCTACCCTGGTAATTAAGAGAAAATAAATTTCCTAAAGCAGAAATCATTTTATATATACCAGTTCACATGAAAAAAATAGGAGAGGATTAAAAGCTTTTGCACAGCAAGTCTGCAAGGTGCTGTATTTAACGGCAATTGAGTATCTACTAGAAATGGAAGCAAATACTTACGTTATTGATGTGAAGATAGAGCTGATCAAAAATATTTTGCAGGAGCCTAGTGTTCACTGAGATCAAAATACTTTGTGGAACTACTCTGGTTTCAAAGAACATTTTCTCCTTGGCCATAGTTATTCTGTCTGTACAGTAACTCATTCCCCTCCAAATTTAGCTAACTAACTTCATTTGTCAGGTTTTGCAACAAAAGAAATCAATTTATGATTTGAGGCAAAGGGAACTTTTGAGATTGAACTGCAGTTCCCTACTTCAATCAACTTCTCAGAACATGCCAATGATGCAGTTTTCTTGGTATGCCTCTCAGCCAAAACCAAGGAACTGGTTTCTCTCTCTCTCTCTCTTTTTTTTTTTTTTTATAAAAACCACATCTGGACAGAACCTTTTGCATTAGAGGGTTCTACATGCCATTAAATTGTACTTTTGAATTAAGAAAATATGTTTGATGGCAGTGAGGTTGGGTTTAAGAGAGGTATGTTAATCTTAAAGACAAACATACTAATCACTACTACATTGGGTGCTTGGAGTTTCAAGAAGATGGATGGGCAGAAGAGGATGATCATGTTGTCAGATATATTATATTTCCAGAGGATGGAAACTTGTTTTAGAATCTGTACCTTTTGTAAAGATACCTCAAATTATTTATCCCAAAATTGAGATGAGAAAAATGGATAGCCTGTTTTTGTAAATGCCAGAGCTAAGAGCTGGAACGATTATGGGCCGCTTCTTTTCAAAAGCAAAAACAATGTTTCACTGGTTGATGGGCTGCTTGACAAAGCAACAGATACAGCAACTGGGTTTGCAGCTTCACCTGAACTGGGTACTGCACCTGTTACCACCTCATTCTAGCGGCGGGGGCGGAATATAAATACTTTGTATTATTGCTTGAAGAAAAAAACTTTTGTTCCAAATACAAATTTTTCTCACTTTTTGTTTACTCCTCTATCTTGCTGGTATAATGATGCTGTGAATAGTCACAGATTCTCATTATGTCTAGTACAGTTTCTCCCCAGTTCTGTGCAGCTAAATGCAATGAACAGTATCACAAGTGACAATATAATTACCTACCACCAAGAAAAGTATAGTACAGATATAATTTAATCCTACTCATTCATGCTTTCCTGGGAACAAAGTGTTCTCAACAGATTAAAAATTTAATTTTAAGGAACAATTGTTTTAACCAGCTAGCTAAAATTACGGGTTCTCCATCAGGGGTAAATAATGAGCGTAGTAATGTTTCTGTTACTTGCCTATTATTTATTATCTCTCTTTTCTCTGACAATGGACATCAATTTCCAACTGATATCAGAAACCTAATGTTTTAAATAGCTCTTGAAGAGTGTTATGGTCACTGTGTAATGAAGGGCAGAATTCAAAACAACAGTCGGTCTCCATCATGAAGAGTAATTGTAAGTCTCCTAGTTTAACAAACAGAATATTACTAGAATATATAAAGGACATGGGGAAAAAAGGAAGTGGAAAATGACAGCAGTTAGTTTATGCATATAATCTAAGGAAAATATCAAGTGTGTAGAACATGAGCTCCTAACTGGGACCAGAAAACCATGTTAGCTTCATCAGACTGCAGCTAATTTGTCAAAAGTTTAAACCTAATTAATTCCAACATTATGTTGGCCTGTTCAAAAGCTGTACCAACAGAAAAGAGAGACAAAGAGGCAGCAGATCTTCTGGAGAGCAAAAGAAAAAAAGCTCTGGGAAGGGCTGTTTGCTAGCCAGTGCAGAAAATGAGATAACCAGAATACAGGAGTCTTACCGAAAGTTAATAAATATGACACATACGTACCTCATTATAGGGCTGTGCCTTAACTGTCTTTGCTTGCCCAGAGGATTGTAGGATTGAAGCCTACCAAATCAGGGGGCACTCCCAAAAATCTTCAGGTCCTGGAGGTAGGTCCTGGAACAAGAGTGGAAATGGGGAAACAGAGGTGAGAAAAGGAACTTAGTAGCATTACATAGTTTCTTGTGATAGTTTGCCTTGTAACTATAATTACAAAGGAAACATTTTCAAACTGCTCCAGGATATAACACATAAGATGTTATTAAAAGGAATTTCCTGAGTGAAGAATTTTCAGGATTTGGATGTGAAAGATTTCATCAGCTATGAGTGCTATCCTAGAGGTAAGTGCCTACATTATACCATTATACCTGAAAGTGAGAGTCCCATCCCAGAGTATCCAGGAACCCACCAGTGAGCATGTGTCCAGGCAGATCTTCTGCTTCTCTTGGTGGACAACACACCCTCTATGACAGCATGTGAGAAACTAGCTGATTTTTCTCTGTCTTCAGTGACAAGACTTGCTTTCTCCTTGCACGGTGGTGAATCATGCATTCTCTGTCTTCCCTTTTCTGCGTGCAGATCATTCTGTCCCCAGTTGCATATCACAAAAGCAAGGTTTGTAAGAACACTTTTATTACATTTAATTGACCTAGTCGGTGAAACAGACAAACTTTCAGGCATACAGTCCTTGTCTGGTTGCATTCTCAAGCCTTTTTTTTTCAGGTGACTTGAAGAAGGGCTTATGTGCCAACACATGTTTGTTTATCTCCAGTTAAATTGTGTGGTTTAATAAATTAGATTTTTTTTCTGGCTATTCCCCTCTTGCTTTGCTTATGTCTTTTAGTGGTCTTGGCTACAACATTTGTATGTCAACTTTACTCCTCAAGCTATGGCCCTCAATTCCATCCATCAGCATTCAGCTGTCTTGCTGAATTGTAAATTTACAGAACTTTGGAATATTCTTGTAATCAAAAAATTAGATATTTCAAATAGAACATTCATAAGTATGTCCTATAATATTTGATAATATTACCAAATTATGGCTGAAATGAAAAAAAAAGAAAAATGCGAAATATAATAAATATAGAACTTGAGAGAATTGGAATTCGATGGTACACCATAACTAACAGAAATATAAAGCAAAGCCTTTTCACTTCGCATACAACTTAATGAGCTCTGAATATCAAACAAAATCCTTTTCAAGTAACAAACTCTCATATACAAGTTATTTTGACTATAAAGTGGGTCACTGATTTCATTAACAAGGACAGTTACACAGAAATAGTGTTGGCTCCTCAGAAGTAACATGCTCTTAATGTTCATCCTTCCTCCAAACTCTATTTTCCACATAAATACTAGTATTAATCTCTATATTTGCTCTTTTTAGTTTTTGTTTAGAAAGGTTAAAATTTAGATCTGGTTTCGTCAAGAGTCCTATGCGGAATAGCTCATCAATATTCAAGTTCAGAAAAGAAAACAGTGTGAATATTCCTAATTTTCCTTCAGTAATAAACCATATAAAAGGGCATTCAGTAGTGAAGTTATTCTTTTCCTCACTAAATACTTTTGTGCTTATGACTCTTTCAGTCAGCTATAATCAAATTCTTCACAATACTGAGCCTCTGGTTTTCTTTCAAATGAAATCATGTAGAACTATGATTTCCCCCTATTAATTCTGCTCTTTTTATTGTCACAGAGCAGTCACACCATTTTCTGCTGCACAAATGAGTGTATTTTTTTCGTGGTATATAATTCCAGATTCCTTCAGAAACTTGCGGTGCACAAAGAGTATAGACAAATTTCTGCTATAAGTTAAGTTCTGTTTTTTTAAGTGATTTAAGTAATCATTCCTTTTATTCAACATCTTATTTTTCTTCATATGAAATAAATCCACAACCTTCATCTTAGGGGAGAATAACTGCTTGGACTGCTCAGTAAAAAGCAGCAATGGGTAAATGTCATAGGTAGAATGCTGCTTTTAAAATAAAAGCATATTATAAAACTCTGAGTGTATGTTTTTCTCACCAGTAATATAAAGGTTTCAGACTCTGCTGACCATCACTAGTATATGAGTCTCACACAAACCTGCAAACAAATAAATTAGCAGATGATGGCTTAATTTATTATATAGTCTTTTTATTACCACCAAAAAAAAAGTGCTTAGATAGGAATCGCTATATAGAAATAAGGCATTATATGAAAGGAAGCATGCTTTGGTATCCTCCTACTTTACTATTATGCCTAGGATTACAATGTCAAATCATTTAAAAACAACTCATTTCACAATCTTTATCTTCAATTTCACTGAACACACTTATAAAAAAAGAATCAGTTATACTGTGTTAGTAATATGTGATTCACACTAACAGAAATAAAAGCATTGAGAAAAAGAGTTACTTTATGGGCCTGCTGATTTACAACAATTAAGAATGTAGCACTAAAGTTCTGCAATATTGCAAATGGATGTGTCAATGGAATAAGACATTTCTCTAAAATTGTTTGGAAAACTCTTGTTCCCTCACCAGTCATAATTATTCCTGCAAGCATCGCCAGAGTGATTCCCACACAGAGTCTATTTTTTAATTGAAGTAATTAGCCAAAATGCAGCAAACATTTCAGAGAGCACATTGTTCCAGAAAGAAGCCTCCATGTCATAACTAAGTAATTAAAATGAGCCTGAAATTCTGGCATTAACTTACTGAGGCCAAAGGGTAAAACCAGATTAAGTGTCAAAAGAATCAGTCTTAGAGGTCTTACCTGATGTGATTAATCCAACAGTGTGTTAGCAAAGAAAATATGCTATAAAGTATAAAAATTATCTACGCAGACAAATCAACAAAGTAATAAAGTGTTTTTCCTACATGTTCCATGCAGAGTTGTTGCTTGTTGTGAGATTCCTAATGGAGTCCTTCTTTTTTCTACTTGTTTCTTTGCTTATTATTTTTAAAACAAACCATAGCTTCTCTCTGTATTCATCCTATCACCTCTGCCTCCTCTGTTCCCCCTTTAGTCCTCTCCAGTGATGTTCCTAGCTCACTAGCATAATCCAAATTCATTTTTTCAATCAGCAAGCAGCTAACATTGTTATATTTAACAGAAATATTTTTAAAATACTATTGTTCACAACAAGTTATGTTGCATTCTTCTTAGCAAATAGGTCCACCTCAGCAAATGTCTGTCTCTTCGTATATCATTTTACATGCACTATTTTAACTACAAAATAACGTTAATACCAGTTAAATATTCCCAGTTATCACAGCTCAGCCAAATTTATTATGCTTTTGTGTTTTTCCATTGTGTTTATTCACATTGTAGAAAAAAAAAAGTGTGCCAATGAATATATTAACCTTTAACAACTTATTAGTTATAATGACTTGATAATGTCAAGCTATAATGACTTACTATAATGTACCGTGTTCAAAGATTCACACACTAACACATTACAATATAGTAATGACTATATAGAGCACATAAAAAATGTCCCCTCGGTTTTCATCATTTTTGTTAGTGTAGGTTAAAACTGGTCAGCTCTAGATGTTTTTGATCAGCATTGCAGATGAGCATGAAACCCGGCCTGTTTACAATTTCCCACAGAATGCAACATTTTCCTCCCAAAGTTTGTTTCAGATCAAATCAAAATATTTAATTTTGTATTTCTTCCATAAACAAAATCAAACAGCGAACTTCCTCAATTCCAAGGATCTCCCAGGGACCCAGGAAAGCCCCCCTGCTGCAGAGGGAAGCACTCGGACATGCTGAGAGCGCCAGGAGAAGCCGGGCTCTCCATGTGCAAGGCCTGGAGCTGCAGTTCTGGACTCCCTCTCCCAGAGCAAGCTCAAGGCTTGCAGCCCAGTTCTGGGCATCCAGCAGTTTGTTGAGCTGGCTAGTAGAAAACCACCTATGCTGGCCGTTTTAATGTCTACCTGCTCAACAGAAGTTAATCACGAATGAGAACTTTGCAGTGAAACACTTTCATCAGTTGAAACAAACATTAACCATTTTTAACCATAAAACTTTTCTCTTGTAAATACCTAGCTAGCCCTACTGTCTGTGAAAGGGGCTGGATGGATACAAACCCTCAGCAGGTAAAAAGTATAACAGACTGATGGGTTACAAGCATATGCAAACATCTTTGACAGAAAAAATAAAAGTATTTCCCAAAATGCTGTTCTAAGAACTGATGAGATATACACTCTTTTATTAAAACATTCATACCAGCTATCGACAAGCACCACAGTACAATACAGGCAAGGACAAAGGCAGAATAACAAGGTGTGTGAGAGCTGCAGAAACCAGCCAAGTAAAGATGCTCTGGGCACAGAAGTGATGAGCCACACACAAGTACCCCCTGCCTCCGTATCTTATATAATTCACACAATAACAGGCCTGAGAGGATCACTAACCTTCCTGAAGCGTAGGTGTTCACTATACACAACCTTCTGGTCTCTTCAGTAAAGTATTAATGTGGGTGGGGTGGGGAAAATAAAAGAAAACAAAGATAATTAGAACCATACTGTGTAGGGAGGGGGGGAAATGTCTTTGGACATTTTGACAACTTAGCTTTTGAAAGAAAAGGTCAAAGGGTAACTGCAAAACCTACACTTGCGCTCTTCTATGTCTCAGTGAGTTACTCATAATGATTCTTAGTCATGCTGCTATCTAACTGATCCCAGCACACACTTTAAAAAGCAGAATTGCACAAATCTCCTTCGCATTCCTCCTGAAAGCTTCTCTCTCCTGAGATGCCTAAAAAATCACTCCAGAGCACATGGCAGCTGGTGCACTGTGACTGCCATTTATTATCCCAAGCACGATTTACCATTTCACCGTTACGCCATCCTCACCTCCCCTATTTGTCTGTTGTATTTTTGACCTATTGTCTTTTATCACTGCAGGTTCTTGGAGGCACCAGCTGCTTCTTCAGAGGAAGGAGCACAGAGCCTTGCGCAGGTGGCACCACTTGGCCCTCCACAACTATGTGTGAGAGGAGCAGGTCCCACTCCAGTACCCACTGTGGTCACCTTGGTAAAAACCAGCAAGTCACCAAGACCAAACACAATCAAAACCATACAATATTCTGTAAAAACATGTCAGTATGAGGTTATAAAAAATCAATTTTCAATAAAATGTCCTTGGAATACCGGGGATATACCAGGGATACTAGGGATATCACTCGTATCAGCATTCTCAGGTCAGCTTGAGCATAACCCCCTTTGGCATCCTTACAGCCAAGCAGCTAAACAAGACACTGGAATCTTACTAAGGCACAGCAGGGTCCCTCAGGCTAGCAGGAAAATTAGGAAGTTTCTCACACCATACTTTGAACTTTCACGTGTTTTTAGTGGAAACCAGAAAGCCCACGTGGGGACGTGACTTGTGTAAGTGGCATGTTCACAAAAATATGGGACTCAAGGAGCTAAGATAACCTTGCAGAAATACTTCATGGCAGCTGTGAGATGAGATCAACGCATTCTACGGCCAGGATTTTTTATTTCATAACTTCCCACAAGTCTGTGACCAAGAACCTTTGCTGGTCTGGAATAAACTTCTCTTAGTGATGCCTCTGTGATGCTAGGGCTGATTTCAAACCTCTTTGGGAAATGACCTATTTTGTCAGTTTAGACTGGTTGTATAAGGAAGACAAGTGGAATTTGGGAAAAACACATATGAAGTTACATACCTCTTACTCCTCCTACAAACAGGTAGGGCGCAGATCTCTCTCTCTCTCTTTTTTTTTTTTTTTCCTGTGGTAGTTTTGCTGTCCTGCATATCCTCTGCAGATTCTAGTGACTAAGATTCACGGGATTTTTGCCATGGGTCTTTGTAATCACTTCTGCTGAAGGAAGGAGGCTCTAGGGACACATCTTTGGACAACTCTCCAATCTAGGGACACATCTTTGGACAACTCTCCAAAACACCAGTTCTCTCCGGGCCTGCCAAGCAGCGGCCACATTTCAACACCGCTGCTGGGTGCTGGAAGACCGGCTCCGAGCTCCCCGGGAAAGCTAGCAGGCTCCCGTCCCGCAAGTCATGCAAACTGCCGTTAGATGTGTGGACCTTGACAGGAACCAGGCTCCGGCGAGGTGTGTAAAGGGCTCAGAAGCCGCCCCCAGCAGTGGCTGCTCTGTTTTA
>NW_010586477.1:269048-290502 GCF_000705375.1 Tinamus guttatus
TGTCCTGCGCGGACGGCGGAGCGGGGAGGTAGCGCCGGCGGGCAGCGCGGGGCCGCGATGCCCAGGGGCCGCTTGGGGCTGCGCCGGTCGGTCGCGCCTTGCCGCGTTAGCTCAGCTTGCAGCTGGCTCTGTCTAAAGGTTACCGGGACTAAGGATGATGGAATTCAGCCTGCATGTGGGATGTTTTTCTTGGAAACGGGTTTTCTCAGGCTAAAATGAAGAGCAAGCACTGGTCACTTCCCTCTCAATGAATTTTAACAGAAGAGCTTTTAACACTATCATTGTTCTGGCCTCCGTTTGTATTTTTCAGCTGTATTCTCCACAGACCTCCAGAGAAAGCTCTGGTCCCTGTTTTTCCAGGTCTCCCTCAGCAAAACCATTTCAGGCATTATGTTACATGGCAGGAAGCAGTGAGATGAGCACGAGCCACAACAGCCACATTAGTGCAGACCCTCCCCAGTTCAAACTTTTCCTCCCAGTACAAACCTCCCAGTCCCACCACACCTCGACCTCTCTCTGCTGGTAACTGCTACTATAGAAAACCCTCCAGATGAATAAGTGGAGACATGATAAATATTGTGCCAGCTACTGAACAGGCTGGCTAGATCTCTCCAAGCTTTCTTCAAAGGTACAACCAAAGAACTATGTAAAAAACTGATTTGACTGGAAACCCTGGCCACCAGTTAACTGTGGAAACTAGCAGTGTTGAAGAGACAGAGGCATTGCTATGGGAAGTTGCATGGTACAGCTGGTAAATGGCAATTCTTAAAAGTCCTTTCTGTACCTGAAACATTTTAATGTGTGTATGATGTAGTACAGTAAAATGGAGCTCTTGTTGTACTGACCAAGGAGGTTTACAGGGTTACAGTAGTCCTGAAAATCACAGAAGTTTTTTAAGGTTTGTTAACTGTGTAAGTTCATCTTTTCAGAGCTGAGAGTTGGTGACTTAATTTTAGTAGAATAACACTGGACTAAGCACTTACCATGAGACCTTGTTTGTGTCATATACAGAGGGCAGAAAACTTGTCTTTAACTGCAAACAGGCAAAAAATACGTTGCAAGAACTTTGATTTAGGGCACTCCTTTAGTCAGTGAAAATGTTTTTTATGTGGAAACGCCAGTGAGCTTTTTTTTTTCCTTCAATTTCATGCTGTTACACATAAAGAAACTCTTCAAGGGTTTTTTTCCTAGTAATTAAGTGCTTTTTACAAATTAGCAAGCAGAAAAAAAAAGAAAAAAGTGGTAAAATTTTGGGGCTTAATGGCTTTTTCCACTATGATGGCAATAGATGTTATATCAGAATAGGACTCTAGGTTATCACTGTCCCATACTTGCCAACCTGACCTGAGGACAGGTACTTGTGTACAAATATACAAGTAATGTCTGTCTGCCTGCTCCTTGGAAACAAACCATCACTGGCTCCAAAAACCATTTGTTTCTCATACTGCAAGGTGCTTCATGCTCCTTCATCATATATTTTCATTCACAGTTTTTAGAACAATTTTATATTTTGAATATGAAATGCTAGGAGGAAATAGCATTCCTAGAATACTCTTAGTGCAAGAACACCAGAACCTGGTGGGTGATGGGAAAGACCCGCAGAGCGCTGCTTATCGTTAACCAGGTCTCGCTGCAGCTCGGGGTTGAGGAGCTCTCCTGGCACCAGTTTACTCCCACAACTGAAAAGCAGCCACGTAACCTCCAACATTTCACAGACACTAGGTGTTCCTAATGTTGCATTTACTTAGATTTAGGAATACTTTATAATCTCAATCTATTTAGTATCAACCCATCATGAATAACCAAACTAGCATGTTGGAGAATCTGCTTGATCTGGGGGCTTTCATCTCAAAATTACCATTTAAGCACTTTTTTTGGTGCAGGTTATATCCAGTCCAGCTGGCGAACGTATGTTTTCACTGAGCCAGTGTCAGCGTAGATCTCGTGGGAGTCCCACCGCCCTTCCTTCCCACGGTGGCACTTTTAGCATTATATAACCCCATATATCCCTGAGTCAAACAGATCACAGCAAAGTCATCTCCATCCAGCATTCAGGGATGTAATCTATGTTATATATAATGTAATCTGTTGCACTTCTATTACTCTGTAACAAGGTTTGTATTTCCTGCTCCATGTTCCTTACCACCTTCTAACTGTTCTCCTGGTGTCTAATAAACTTGTGAGCATCCTTGCTTAATAAAATCAAAGCACTTGTAGCTGCAGAGCTTTGCCACATTCTGCTATGGAACGAAATAAAGCGAGGGGGAAAAGCCTTGGGATACAAATTTCACACCTGTATTTCAACTGACTGTTGTTTGTTGGAGTTCTGGAACAAACTACAGTGACATCATCCTTTGGTTCTGGAATTTGAAGTAAAACTATTGATGTTCAATTATCTATCAGAAAACTAATGTTTTTGAGGATAAATGAAGATGAGTCCATTACTTTCCTTTGCAGATAAACTAAACACTTTTATTCTTCTAGGATCATATAGTAAACATGTAATTTTCATATTCCTGGCTCATCTCATATTGGAATTACTGCTCTTCCAGCTGTTAAATATTGATTTTTTTCTTTGGTACCAAAGATTTTTCCTCCATTTATTTTAAGCAGGCGTATACAAGATTGACAGAAAAGTAATTTATTGATTGCATGTAGGCATAGGTACATTCATGCCAGACCTTTCACTATTTTATACCACATTAAGTTCTTCATTTTTCACATGAAATCTTATTTTTTTTCCTCTGATCCTATCAAATGCTTTTTTTTTTTTTTTTTTATTTAGAGCTGATACTACATGCCCAGGTAGTGGCCTCTTCTCAGCCCCCCAGTCTCCATGATGAGTGGGATTTCATTTCATTTATGTAGTTTCACACTGACTGGTAGGTATTCAAAGCAGTCTAAGGTAGGATACTTCCACAAGTATTCCTGCTTTTATATAGGACATTAATATCCATTGTCCCACTATTTTTACGACTAATATATAAAAATACTTAGTGCACTCACCTTTCTTATTTATCAGGCCAAATATATATTTTTTTTCTCATGAATCCTTAGATGTTTTGCCTTCTCATTCCATGAAAAAAAAAAGAGGTAAATGTGTCACCATATCTAACATCAGTTAACAAAAACACTGCAGTATTCATTCTGTTCAACTGGTGCAAATCACGAGCAGCACGCACAACCAGGGTGGTGCCACTTAGGTGCAGTCACTATAAAGCCATTACAGGGTCCAGAATGATACTTTCTTTGCCTCTTATTTGGCAGAGTGTGATGAAGGCCCAGGCATACAAAAATATAAAGAGGAGCTATTTAAACATGTAAATGTTGTAGTTATATTTGATAGTGTTTCAATTTTTTAATGTATTTCCTGAGGTAGTGGAGGGGGGAGGGTTTTCCTTGCCCCCCTGCCCCCCTCGTCTGCATAGATCTTTCACAAAGTACTGGGGAACGTACAGGAGAAATTCATGCAATTAAATCTTTTGTTGTTGTTGTTTTGTTGACTTATTTTACTTTCTCTGAAAACCAGGTATTCTTTGCAGCAGCTAGGAAGGGGCGAGTGAGAGACAAGTGCCATGAGTGAAACTGGGGACGAGTTGCCAACGGATGGGAATTCTCTCATAAAAGCCGTCTACCAAAGCCGCCTTCGTCTCACCAGGCTGTTACTAGAGGGGGGTGCCTACATTAATGAAAGCAATGACAGAGGTGAAACCCCCTTAATGATTGCTTGTAAGACAAAGCATGTTGACTCCCAGAGCGTCAGCAAGGCAAAAATGGTTAAATACCTCCTGGAAAACAAAGCAGATCCAAACATACAGGATAAATCTGGAAAGACAGCCTTGATGCACGCTTGCCTGGAACAAGCAGGCCCAGAAGTGGTTTCTCTGCTGCTGCAAAGTGGAGCCGACCCAAGCCTACAGGATCACTCCAACTGCTCTGCCCTCGTGTATGCAATAAACGCTGAAGACAGAGAGACCCTGAACGTTCTTCTTCGTGCCTGCAGAGCAAGAGGCAAAGAAGTCATCATCATCACCACGGACAAGTCTGCATCGGGAAAGCAGACAACTAAGCAGTATCTAAACGTGCCTCCTGCTGACTCTGAGGAGTCCCCTTCTCCAAGTGCTTGCACTTCCCCGTCGGAAATAGAGCTGAAAACATCTCCATTTCCACTTTCAAGTACAAATGAAACTAAAAAAGCACTTTTCAGCTTTAAAGAGCTGGATGATCCACGAAGCCCAGACAACTCTGCTGACCCAGTTTCTCCTACTAAAAAATCCAGTTCAACACACATAGGCTCCAAGCTGGTACAGGCAGAGCGGCTACAGGCCGAGCCCTGGATGAAGAGCTCTACTTCACGGCTTCTCCGGAGCAAAGTTGCCTCTTTGCAGGAGCAACTTCAGGATATAACTCCAGAAGAGGAGCTCTCTTTTAAAATCAATAGCCTTGCACTATCAAAGAGATTTATCACCAGACACCAAAGTATTGATGTAAAAGACACTGCTCACTTATTGAAAACTTTTGATCAAATTGGATCAAGGAAATTATCATATGATGAAATAAATTCTCAGACTCTTTATGCTGAAGGGAAACAGAACTCCAGTGGGATTTCTGTGGGTGAGGATTCTGATTTGGGACAAATCAGCTTCCTTTCAACCCTGAGAAGCATTATCCAGAAAAGAAATTCAGGAGCAAATCACTACAGCTCTGATTCTCAGTTAACTACTAGCCTGGGTCCTAGTGCTGCAGACGATACTAAGTCAGTGATACGAAAGAAAAAGATTCTTTCTCCATCTCCCTCTTTGTTGTCAGGCTCTAGGGAATTGCTAGAGAACATGCCCGCTGTTTCTCTGAGCAGAAGAAATCAAGCTTTTCTAGAAAGACGAGGTTCAGGAGCATTGTTGTTGGATCACATTACTCCAAGCAGACCAGGTTTCCTTCCACCATTAAATGTGAATCCTCACTGCCCAGCTTCAGATGTTAGTTTCATAAATAATGTTTCTGGGATGATTTCTTGTGGCCAAAAAATTTTAGTACCAACAGCACCTGCTTTTCCTAAGGAGACCAAAAATCAGAAAATGCTGGTAAGGAGGCAGTCATTACAAACTGAGCAGATAAAGCAATTAGTAAATTTTTAAGAGGAGATTAAAGGGTAACAAAATCTTTACAATGTGTACATATTCGCAGTTCTGTCTGATTATAATGATACGCATCACAAAAGACAGATCTAAAATGTAAGGCTCATAACTAGTTGTCTACCTTGGAATGAGTTAAACAGCTTAGATGTTATATGCAAAGACACATTCAGCTAATTACGCTGCTTTCTGCAAAGTGAGGAATATTTATTTCATCTTTTTCATAGTATTTTCAAATTTAAAATCGAAATCTTACTCAGGATGGGCTGAATTCACAAAAGCTAAATCCTAAGGCAGTGCAGTTCTCATTTTTACACTGGAATGACCCTCCAAGTTTTCCCTAAATGTGCACTTTTTTTTTTTCTTCCAAATGCACAGGTGAAATTGGGAATTTCAAACATTTGACTAAGATACTGGACCTCAGACCAGTAGCTCTGGCCAAGTTGTGTGATATCCTGATAACTCTTATTTTGCCTAATATAAAACAGAGTGCTGAATTTCTAAGGAACCAGAAATACATCTTCATCTCCAAGTTACTGCATAAGTACCTCTATCTGAAAGGTAATTTTCCTTCCCACTTCCTTCTGTGGTTCCAAACATCAACCCCGTGTTTGTACAGAGACACTTTACAACTGGTATTTGTTACAACTGGACACTTTACAACGTTTAGCATTTTATAAGACAGGATTTAAAGACAAAGGCATATTTACTGTGGTCTATTTTGCCTTACTTTACAGGTATTAACTGTATTAAAATGGTGGCTTGTAACAGGAATTTCTGTATAATGAACCTAGGTATTATTTTCTGAAAATACTCAGTGGGGACTACCTGCCTTCTTGCAGCTTCAGTTAAAATTAACTCAGTATGATAATACATTTCCTAACACACAGCTGTGATGGTATTTAGTTTTGCCCTTCCTGTAAGATAATTTCAAATAATTACAAGCATACATAAAATAATAAATATTAAAACACTAAAACGTCCTATAATTTACAATATACACATTTCAAAAAAAAAAAAGGCGGGGAGGGAGAGGGAGAAGCATTAGCCAACTGGAAAACAATGGTGCATGATTTACTTCCCTATGCAACACAGTTCTGTATCAAGTACTGGAATTAAATTGCAGGTTTAAATTTTGAAACTAATTTTGCTGCTATTATGTAGGTCTGCAGTGACGTGATGGCTTGGAGGCAAATTATTATTATTATTATTATTATTATTATTATTATTATTATTATTATTATTATTATTTTCTGTCCAGGCCCTCAAAGGTAGCTAGAATAAACAAAGCTACAAACTGTTACCACTAATAGTCTAAGTTATTTCCTACCACAAAATATGGGTCTTGAAAGTCTGAATTTCTTTTGGTATCCTCCAGTCCTATCTCCACTGAAACTGACATATAATAGCTGAAAAAGCCCACAATGATCTGCATGATGCTTTCTTCATATTTGACTTATTGGAATATAAGTATGTTTGTACAGTTTTGTATCCAAAATGAAAACGTTCTGAAAACAGTTATGTATGTTTTGAGAGCTACTGGTGGAAGGATGGGGAGGCTCATGGAATATTTGGTTCCACGGAGGTTCTAGACGAAGGAGGGCCTTTTCTGCAGTACATGCTGGATGAGCATCCACGTAGCAGGCAAAGACAAGGAAGATGACAGTGATGTTTCTTATGGCAGAGGAATTAAGCGATACAATAGAAAGCAATATTAAATTAGTAACTAAATACAAGTTATTCTATATAAGCAGCACATATGGAAACCATACTTTTCACATGTTTTCATGATATTTTAAATGGAAACTGCAATTTTCTACTCATCTCATAATGAAGTTAAATATCTGCTGTTAGAAATAGCTCTTTAAGGATTTTTCAATGAATTCTTGTTTAGACAATATCAACTAAAGACTAGCTATTCTAACTGGTTTATTTGCTTGCTGTATAAAACCAGATTCGCCCTGCTTGGATTTTATAATTAATTACATACATGAGACTAGTGTTTCTATAGACAGAACAGTAATTATTTTCAAAAGCCTAGATTATAGGAGGGAAAATAAAAGACAAATGGTTCACTTGAAAATTAAATTTTTCTATAGCATTGGAAGAATTTTGTACTTAATTTTGATAAAGTAGTAACATGGAAAAACAACATTAATAGTTATCATTACATCAGCATCACAAGTGACCTTGAGATGAAAAACAATTTGGTTTGGTTGTTTTTTGTTGGTGGTGGGTTTTTTTCCCCATTGAGGGAGTATGGAAATAGACACATCCTCTCATTCATCACTTTGGAAATTCTCAGTCACTACCAGGACTGCTTCTATATAGGAGAATTTGAATAGTTAATTAGATTTAATCCAATATAGCTAAGCTAGTATATTCTCTTTTGTGTGGGTGATACTCTTCCAGTAAAGCAGCAGTTGTTTTGTCTTCAAAGTCTTAATCCTACTTGTTCTCCAGTTATTCTTAAGAGCTTTTTAAACAAAGAATGTGAAACAAGAGCTGAAGCTAATGTTAAATTTCCCTGAAAGTTTGGAGGGTTTAAAAACAACATGTCTGAGGTGTTCTTTATACATCTTGATAAAAAATGACAAGCTGATTATTTTTCCTTGCTCCTTCTCCTTTTAAGAGGCATGATAAGAGGCATCATATATTCCTGTAAAAACTGTAAGAAGTTTCATAGTTTTAAAAGCTTTTCAGGCATGTTGGTGTCCAAGAGGTCAGCTCTGATTTCAAGGATCACTCTTATTAGAATAGTATTTAAATTATGGTGCTGCTTTTAACTGCATGATGACAACACTACACTCAAATACAGTCTAAGTCACTGTCAGAACAAAATACCAGTGCCTCAGTGACTGCCACTGAACTACATGAGAATGTGATCCACGTGTGCGCACGCTTATCTTTAGGGATGTGAACTATTCCTAATCAAATCGCTTGGATCATTAAGGTAATCAACACTAAACATATCAGTGTCTGAAACACTGGAAATGCTACCTTGCATCAGAAGTTGCCCAGAAAATTCTTGGTCAAATTCAGTGATGCCAACGACTAGTTTTGCCAACACTAGCTTTGAAATCGATTTACATAACTGAGTACAAGTGCCTCTATCAACAGCGGTATTTGCTTTAAAAATATCTCACCTGGATTGCTTGATGGCTTGGGTACAAGCAAATACACACTATATATTTTGATGGGGCAATATATAATCAGGCATTTTAGAAAAAAGCAATATATTAATATTTGATGATGAATTTATCTCAGGAAGCAGTATCTCTTACAAAAAAGACTACTTGGGGAGCTGTGGTGAATAACGTGTGAAAGAGCTGAAGAGGGGCAGCATCTGAAATGTCAACTCTGTGGCTAAGGAGATGGGCAGAGACCTACCAAACAGCAGGAAAGGGGCTGGACACTGGCTGAGGCTAGCGCTGCTATCCGCACATCAAGGCGGATGCTGGAAAAACAGAAATGCTATAGGAATTGCTGGAGAATTAGGAACTCAATTTTATAGTGAAACTCATAGTGAAACTCATCCACTCACCAAAGATTAATCTCATAAATCTTTACACAGTCGTAGTTTAAACTATTTAAAATGGAAGTAACATTTCTGTGAGTAAGCATGCTTGTCAAGATAAGCTACATCTTTCAGTAATATACGCCACTTAAGAGATTTTTGATTTTGGATCTATGTGATAGATTTTTGCAGATCATATAACAGTTTAAAAAGGTGAAAATATTTTATCTTCCATGTTTCTATTCTCTGCAAAATGTTGTGGAGCTGTAAAGCAAAATTATTCTCCTCTAAAAATAATGGTGGCCTCACAAAAACAGCGATCATCCCAAACCAGGCACTCAACTGCTATCTCGGATATTTTAAGAAATATGATAGTCACTGTATATAAATGCTGTAAGAACCATCATTTAAGGATATATCCAGTGTTCAAAGTATAGTTTGCAAAATATCCTTCCCTGCACTTTTTGTTATTTATTGTTTACTTTAAGGTGAAAGGCAGAGTTAAAGGTGTTATTTTTATTTTTTTTACAGTTATGAAAAAGAATGTAGCACTTGCAAAAGAATATTAGCATAAATTGATGTAGCTACAAAAGAAAATTATTAAACTAAAAGTCATTAAATGATTTTATTTGTTTCCACATCAAGCTCTGATGGGACCTTTACCTTTCTGCATCTGTTAAGTAGCACAGCTAATTATTTTTCCAACCAAACCCAGGTATTTTTGTTCAAGGGAGTTCTTATATTAGTAAACCATTACTCCATCAATTTACCATTCTGCTCATGTAACAAGAGCAGGGCTTCCTAGAGAAACGTTAATTTTAGTCACAAATAATCATCCTACAAAAATGTACACACTGTATGCAGGACAGAGATGAGTTTTTTTAATCTTTAAGTTGAAGCAGGGAGTTTGAGGGAAGGCTGCATTTTGTACAATATTTCCTATATGAGCACTTTCTTCTTAAAGTTTAAAGATTTGCAGGCTCTATAAAACCTTGAGTGAGATCAGTTTTGATAAAGATGTGTCTTAAGAAAACCGAGGTTTTCTTTGCAGGATGAAAGCAATAAAATGCCAACTTTTATGACTAATTACTTAGATAAATTATGCAGCTCATAATCCTTTTGAAAAGATACTAGTTCTTGTATTCTTTTCCCCAAGTTGGCTATGCTTTAAAACATGAATATTCTGCAAAATTCCTCTCCTTCAGAGAAGGAATTATCTTCATTATCTGATACAGGTGTCTCCTTGGCAGCTGATGTTTATAATTGGTTTAAAGAAAGCACCCTTTGGTTTTAACATATAAAAAAAATACAGCTTACACATCGACATGCATCTTTGTACAGAGCCAGCACCAGAACCCCAGGATTAGGGACCTAGTCACTCTGCAGATTCAAGCAGCTAAGCTACTTTGTGCAGACCCTTCAAGTTAACAAATTCCTTGTAAATCCCCGTCAAAACTCCCAAGTTTGCAAACCAAACCATAACCAAACAACCATACAGGCATTACAGCAGAACTGTTTAGCACTGATCTTGCATCCATATTAATCCTCTGCTGCAGTTTGTATTACATAGCAAGTGGAGTGTGTCATTGGATCAGGAAAACACTTAGGCCAAGGAGCCTCCTGCCTTGTGAAGGCTCAGCCCCACTGAGCTCTGCTCACCTGCAGGACTGCACAACATGACATTCAGCCAGGGAGCACTGCAACAAGCAGAAACCAAGGAGAAATGGAGGCAGCTTTCAACTCACCTAACCTGAGATTTGGAAAGACAAGGTGTTAACACTTCAGAAATTGCCACAAGATTGCCACATCTACATGAAATCAAAACCACTATTTTAAATTGAAACACAAAAATGGCATCTCCTGTTAACACAGGTCTCTGTCTAGCATCACATCTTAGGTCTAACATTAATTCAGAGGTTATGTTCCAGGTCAGGAAAAACAAAGTGAATTTTTATTCAGCTGACATCAAGTGCTGCTTAAAAAAATGCCAAGACTTTAGAATGCACGAGACACAAAAAAACTGTGTATAGTCCAGGTTATCCCCAAATTCCTGAAATTCCGGTACACATGCATGCCAATGGAATGTAATCAACTTTCTGCTCCCTTCCCAAAGCAGTTAGCTAGAAATTTTGAACATATATATATATAAGCTACCACAGAGAGCATGACTTATTATCTTCCCTCTGGAAAGTTGGTTGATTTTAAAATATACACTCGATCTGTACATGCATTTTAAAAACACAATAGCTAGAACATCTTTTTAAAATACATTTTAGTTCTGCTCAGACAGATTCCCATTGAGTTTACAGATTTGCATATGCAATTTTTTATTTTAGAGCAATGATAGGAATAGCAATTAAGCAGTGAAAGCATCAGCTTTAATGACAGAAGAATCTCTGAGATATTAAAGAGAACAAAGAATAAAAGGACATGAAAAACAAATAACTGCCTCCAAAATTCTAATATTCAAAATTCAGAAAATGATAGAATACTTTAAGATTTTTACTGAAAATTTACTGGAAGCACAACACAAATGGTTCTTTGTGAGGGATTTTAACGAATAAGCTGTGCTATGGAAGTCTAAGGTGCTGCTGTTCCCAGCTGTCTCTTGCAGCCTGTGGCAGAAGTTAAGGTCTCCCACAGTGGGGCTGGCCAGAGGGAACACCCAGACCTGCTACCCTAGCGTGGAAGAATTGTTTGAAAGCAGGAACTGAGAGGAAAACTAGGGCCTAACAGAAGTTTTGGCATTACAGAGGCCTGCTTGGGGTGATAACACAGTTGCCACTTCCAGGTTGGTTGGTACGCACGAACTCTGCTCCTCCACGGCTCCCTGGGTAGCACAACCTGCCCTCCTCGCAGCTGCAAAGGGGAGTAACGGAGGACGGAGCGGGGTGAAGGCACCGCGGCCAAACTCTGTTGCGCTCCCTGTGCTGGGCTGCTGCTAAGCCGCACAGTGGCTGTCCCATGGGAGATACAGGATAACATGTCTGGTGCTGAGCCAGCAAAAGTGGCAAATGATGAACTTTGCTGGAACTTTGCTCATTATAATGTGAAAACCATACCTCCATCCCAAGAGTTACCCGCCTCCGAGGTACGACCACCCCTCACTGAGCATGCGCTCTAGATTTCCGGTTGACTGTACCTTTAAATGAAAGCGAGAAACTTTTTCACCAATCAATAACAATATTAAGTATGACTCTAGTCACTCAAGCTCCACCTGAATGTAAAGAAAAGTACAAAAGGTGAACTTGAGGGAAAAAGAGAAGTAAGAAATCATCATAACTCTTGGGTCAGTTGATGGGCCGGTCCCCCTTCCTCCCCTTGTACTGGCACACCGCCTGAGGAGACTCGAGACTGAGAGCCCTCTCCCATCTTCTGGGGTGAGTGATAATTGCACATTCGCACACCAGAGCTAGCTAAAAACCCCACACTCTAGTGGAGAATTTCCTGTACTGCCTTCCAAAACCTGCTTTGTAAATGTTGCATTTGAATAAATTATCCTGATTGCACATTTGTACATCAGAGCTAGCTAAAACCCCACGCTCCAGTAGAGAATTTCCTGTACTGACATCCGAAACCTGCTTTGTAAATGTTGCATTTGAATAACTCACACTGTTTGTGAACTTGGCTACTTGTGTGGGGGGAGGCGATCGGACCTACAGTCCACGGACTGTTCGTGAATCCGATACTGCCAGGGTCGAGCTTATAGTGGATCACACTATTTGGGAACTCGATTCGCTCCTAGGAGGGCAATTGGACCTACAGTCCACGGACTGTGAATCCGATACTGATTGGATATGCCCTTCCCCTCCACAACCACCACTACGGCTTTCAAACTGCAACATTTTCACACCTAATGCAGTCCTGGCGCTGAAACACAGGAACCTGCGTGAAGGCAGCATCCTCCCCTAAGGAGGTCTAAAAGGGTATTACAAGCACGCAATAATCTCAAGTCATCTTCAGTGAAAAGACAACTCAGAAATAGTAGCAGCTAGAGGAACACAGTACCCTCTTAGGACACTTGTTGACATATGCCAAAATTCACCTGTTAAAACTCTGTCAGGGATGCAGCAAACTGAAGTCTGATAAAAGAACCTAACTTGGGTTTTATGTAGCAGCCCTCGCTTTTGGTCAGAGGTCAATCCAAGATTGTACATGAAACTCTGCATATCCTGCATGAGCAAGATATTCTTGTGGCAATAAATGAACAACCTAAAGCAAGCAGAAAAAAGTCTATGGTCTTGCCAAAACAAAACAATAACAGGTTTTAAATTAAAATTTCTGTACTTTGCTTGTACAATTTTTCCGATTTTGCTTTGGAAGAGTTTCTGTCTTCCTCCATACCCCCTCAGCCCACACATAAATGTAACAGCTTTAAGAAAGAAGCTGGAAATTTTTGGCAAGCCTTACAGAAAATGAAGGAAATGAAGAATGTCATCATTCAAAATTTGAACTCAGTCTGTATTGGCAACTCTTAAACTTTAATTCATCAGAAAAATCTGATTGCTCAGTTTCAGAAATACAGTTTGCTGTAACTATTTACTGAGAATTGAATAATGTAATATATTATTATAGCTGTATTTGCCAATATAATAACAATTAAAAAAAGATTCAATATGTGCAGTCAAAATAAAGTCAAAATTTAGATAAAAGGAAAATCTCAGGTTTTTCCTGCATTCCTTTCCTTTTGCATTTTCATCTGCAGAGATTTCGCTGTCAGTATACAGTTGAAAAGATAAAAGCAACAGAGGCAAGAATGATAAAAATAAAGTAGGTCTTTTCCTGCCGATAATAAACAGTGTGGCAATGAATTTAGTTTTTCCTCAAAGAAAGTTCAACTTCTCATAAGTTTCTGAAGTAGTATTACAAGAGTTAAAAGCATATGAATCCAGAAAAATACAGAAAACAACTGTACAATCACAGAAGTGCACAATTATTGCTGTAACACTAACCATTCTACAGCTATTTCATTCACACAGTCTCTGGCTTTTAGAAAGACTTCAGCAGAACATTATGCCTAATTCATGTTACAGTTGCATTTAGTTGAAGGAACAGTCAACACTTCTCTAGCTCCCAAGCTCTTTTGAGGGTGGGAAGCCAGCATGGGAAATTCCCAAGGATCGCGTTGCACAGAATGGATTTAGTGCTAATTCTGAGCAAGTAACCATTTTCTCTCCTGCGTGTGGATCTTCATGGACCCCAGCAGGAACACCCAGCAAACACAGTCTTCTCTTGACATGAGACGAGAATGTTATCAATTATGACAGCACTAAAAATGCAGTAACATCAAGATAAGCTACCAAGCAGCTCCTTCAGGACATGCGTTCTGCTGTACTTACTAGTCTTGTTTCCCTGCTTGTCCTTCCATACAGAAGGTAAAATATGGTCTTTGGTAGAGATACAGTGCATCACAAACTCTGCTTGCACAAAAGCAAAATTACCAATCTCAGTTAGGGGCCAGCAACACATCCCTTTAGATGCTTGTAAATGTTCTTGCACGTTTCAAGGTTTTGAGGAACATGAGTTCTCTTTGCTACCTGATGCTGGATGAAGGAAAGGGAACATGCATATGAAAAGCAATTCTGACCTATTAAAGAAGGCATTATATTTCTATCTGAAAATCTTTTGAACTATTACTAAAAAAGAATCATTATCCATGGATATTTTCTATACACTTCACAAAAACAAACAAAACAACATAAAAAAAATTCTCCTGAATAAGAAACCTTCACATTAAAGAGACTGTAAGGTCAGAGTTTGCCAGCATCATGTTTAATATTCTATTCCTATGGCTTTTTTGAATTCAGAGTTTTGTGGTTCTAAGATATCATAATAGACTCTACTTTTATCAACGTGCTCTCGTATATGCAGCAAATCTTCTACAGAATACTCGTCTTGCTTCCCTGTCCAAACAGTGAGGCTATATCTATACAAAAAAAAAAAAGAGAGAAGAAAAGAGGATTTAAATTAATAGACTATTATCTTATTTTAAGGTATACAAGACAAAGACATGGCACTAATAAGATTCTAAAATTATTCAGAACAGTGTCATAACTTTGGAATGTAATTGCATATAAATTTAAGCTCCTTCCATTTCAAAGTTAAGCAACCAAAGTTTGTGAACTACCAGATCTGGATGTCTACATGTCCCTGCTCTGCTCGGCCCCCTGCATTCTCTCTCACTGCTTTCCTCCACTCTGTGCTATAAGCGGGAGCCCAAGCAGCATCCAAGGGTCTCTCCCCTCTCCCCACCACGGTGACTTCACGTTATTGTCAACAGCAGCTGCTGGATCAAAACGCTACTCCCAACGCTGGCCACGTTCAAACCCGTCGTGGTTTGGTGGTTTGTATACAGAATGCTCAGCAGAGACACATTAGTTTCACAGTAGGACTGCTACCCTCTCAATAAAACATCTCCTTCACACAGGCAAACTAAAATTAGCAGAACTCTATTCCTTGGCCACATTTGGGTGTTTATTTTCTTATTACAGAGGTAAGTCCCCCAATTTGGCTCCAGTCAAGATTTTTTCCCCGAAAGCTAAACAAGCTAGAACTTCCCAAGAAAGGCTGCAATTCTTTTAAAGAAGGGCACCCTCCACCCTGCAACACACTGATCCCTACACTGGCTCTACTTAACCTAGTAAGGGAAAAAATCCTGGGCACGCATCCAGCGAAGAAATTTCAGACTGGACTTTCAAAGTTTAGCAACATAATAAATAATTATAAGCCAAGACAAAAGACACAATTAAAAAAAAATCTATTTTTAACATAAAAATATTTTGAAATGAATTTTCCAATGTAAAAAAATGTTTAATCATAATTTATTCACCAGTGCTCCACTGCACATGAGAATAACAGCATTTTATTTTTCTATCTTTTCTATTGTTTTCTATTCTTCTATTGTTTCTATACATTTTTCTAACAATTGACCGTCTTGAAGGATTTGTCTTGGACTTTGAGAACTTTGGTGCTTTGGGAACAACCTTAATAATCTTAGATGACCAGAATAAGGTCATCAAGGTGCATAAATTACAAGATACGTGAAGGTTTTATTTTCATTCTGTTATAGATAGGTATAGATAGGTATAATTTTCCTATGAAATTAAGGACCTTGTAAGACCATTTAAAAACATAAACTAAGTCATATCAGAAACCACAAAATTTATTCTGTGAAGTACGTAAGGAAAATTCATTTGTTTTTTTAGCAAAATCATTAACTTCCAATTAAAAACAAAACAACAACAAAAATGTGCTTTTATATTTCACATTAACAAATATGTGCCTTTATAAGAAAACTAAAATTACCCCCCCTCAAGCTTACCTATCTGATTGCTGCAATAACCAGCACAGCTCAGACAGAGACTGTCGCACTAACGCTGCTCTTACAGGGAAAGTCACAGGCTGAGAAAGAGTACTGCATATCTGAGCCATTTCTTTCACCATCATCCAGTCATAGCCTACAACAAAGACCATTTGATTAAAAAAACAAAAATCTTTGCAAATATGATTCCTATCAAAAACACATTTTGTAGAATAGTTACATTTTAGAAAGAAAAACAGAAAACAAAATATAACAAGTACTTTGATAGATTTTAAATTACCAAGTAATATACTATTTTTCTTCCAGAAATGTGCCAGAATTTCAACTAACAAACCAAATCCATTCTAATTGAGGGAGTAGCTCTGCCTGAAACAGGGTTAAGTAATTTGGCCCAATAATTCCTCAATATGTGAGAATGACTTAAAGAATGACAACAAATCAGACCTTCATACAAACGTGTTGTATTTCAATTAACCACAGAGCTAACTGCTATGTAGCTATATAACACATATTATCAAATATCCACCACTCCTCATAATCACCATCATTTTCAAACTGACAAAATGCATGCGATTTATCTCAAATCACTTTTGACAGGAACTTGCACAAAGCTGGCTGCGCAGCCTCTATTTCCCGTCTTTACCTTTGTTGTATTTTCCAGGGTGCCAGCCAGTTGACCACCCCAGTGACAGGGTTACGTCTGGAAAGAAGGAAGTGACAGCGACGGCCGCACGGCTTCCAGGCTGCGCCAACAACACCCGGCTCGTGAGCTGCACTGCCCAGACTGAGCGCCGCAAACGCACAGTCTGCACACAGAGCTCCCAGCAAGCACACTGGTACTTCAGCAACGCTGTTCAGAGAAACGCTATCCAAAAGAACATCAAATCCCACGTCACTCGTGTAAATATATTTGCAGCTTGTATGTGCAATTAAACATATTTGTAATTTTTTACATGCTTTTCTGTGATTGCTATCACATAATGCAATATTATTTTAAAACCTTTTCTGAGTCATTGCACTTGGCTGGAAACTCCCCATGGAAAAATAAGCAGTGGTCTTCAAATGGCTTTGAACAATAATTAAAATGAAATTAAAAAAGAATTTACTTCTCCTTATCCTTCTACATCCTGGCAGACATCTACAGATTTGGTGACAAAAAAAAGGATGACGCCTGCCCACATTTCTTGTACTTTTTATAAAATGTTATTGTGAAAATTATATTATGCAGGACAAATTCAATTTTTGCATTTCTGTAGTATATTGAGGCCTTGATCAAGCTGTTTTTAACATGGAGGTGGATTCTCCACCTGTTCCAAAAACAGACATTGCATATGTATATGCAGACAAGGCTACAGTTAGGAACTGCAGAGGTGTATAGCTGAAAATTGCAGCTGGCTTTGAAGACCATTTAAAACTTTTCAAAGCAATCTCATGGGATTTTTACGCCTATTTTCCATTAACACTTTCAGAACAGCATGGTTAAAATTCCAAATGAACTTTCAAAATTTAAATTAAAAAATTATGCAGAAAAAAAAGAAACTACTTCAATAACCACACAGTTCAACATACGAAAAGCAGTAGTTTCCTTTCTGCATTAGATTCCATACCAAAAAAATCTGTCATCACAGGACAACAATGTAGCAGGAGATCAGATATTTAAAGAATCCCACTTAATTCTTGAATGGACTCACTCCAAAGCATTTATTAACACTGGAGCTGATCAGGACACAGAAATCTCTTCTTTAAAAAACAAAGGTTCTGGTGAAATAAAAATCATGTTGGTATTGGCTGATGCTTCTGAATTAAGGTGAACTGGAGCAGTCCTGGAACGGGCCCCTTCGCTTTCATCAGAAGCCCTGGAAGGCGCCAACGTCTCTATCCCCCTCCCTCGGAAGGCTCCGAGACGCGGCAGAGACCTGCGGGCTGCTCCTCGTGCAGCCTGGGGGCATCTCTCCAGGTTCCCAGCACAAAGACCATCTTCTCCCAGCTCCTTGTGCAAACAGAGCAAAAACGTGACACAAGCTTTCCAGAGAGGCACCACCATTTTGGTTTTCCCAACTAGGAAACTCTGCTCAGGGCAGATTGTATTCCTCATTAAAAAAATCTGTTTTGAATACAAGGGAAAGGGTTTTGACAGAAAATTTCTAAGCACGTTATTGATTACCAGTCCTTGTGTGGGTCCTAGGAAGGAGCTTACTTTCTACCAGAGGCAAGGATGCGAGGTAAGACCCTTAACAGCAAGATCTGAGAAAAGAAGGAAACCAAGTTGTGCAAAAGGTTCCTAGATGTACCCTAACTGAAACGGAATTGCTACTGAAGGTAAATGTTGAATTATCAAATAGAACATACTCTAACAGCCAGTTTTATGGTAAACTGCTGTGTTGTAACAGCTATTTTACTCTGCAGGTATGCAACTTCCCTGAAGAGATCATCTCCACAACACCCAGATTAGCTAGATGCTGGGCTGGGGGTAGAATTGGGTCTTAGTTCTTCTAACAGACTAAACCGGGAAAAATACATAAATTAACCTGCAGTAACACAGATTAATTGTGATCAAACACCAAATTTTTCTGCTTTACTTTTTTGATAACTCAGAGGTCAAGATATTCCTTATCCGCAGCAGACCCTGGCTGAGTGACTAACAGCACGCTGAGACTTTTCAAACTTTGCTAAATTGCATCTCTGACTGGCTGTGCACATAATCCTTTGGACACAAAGCACTGACCAAGCCTGGGACTAAGACAGGATCCAGCTGCAACTGGACTCCTCTGAACCTCAAGACTCAACCTCCTCATAATCTATTCAAACGCTAACGAATCTTATTAAACCTGTTTTATCTGCCATCAAACTTTGTTGAATCTTATCTCAATATCTTATCTCAATAAAAGACTGCCGCTTCTCTCACACAAGTGAAGTGAATCTCTCATCCAAGACAAAGAGTCGGTCACCAAACCTGAGGTTTTGGTTTTTCTGGAGCAAAAATGTCCAATAAATTA
Source organism: Tinamus guttatus (assembly GCF_000705375.1). Next base: position 288,015 of record NW_010586477.1, read on the forward strand.
TTGAAGTGTGTAAGTTTCCTTAAGCTACTTTATTACTGAGAACTTAGCTTTAAGTGACAACTGCTTAACTTGTCTGACACAAAATTTTTCAGGCTCAATAAATGAGTAACATCAATGTATTGTAATGACAGATGATCTAGTTGGAAGGATTTTTTCATGGAATAGGGAAAACACTGCTCCTCCTCTTATCGTCATGTAACATAGCACTGGCATCACCTACAAACACTAGAATAATTTAGTGTCAAGAAAATGGAGAACGATGTTACATTCATGTCCACAAGCTCCACAATGCTAATATACAGCATGATTTTCTGTGCTCCTCACAGTTCCTCCAGTCTCAGAGTTGATAGTTCTGTCTGAAACAAAACTGCAGACATTTTCAGGGAGCTGAGCAGAATCTAAGTACCTTCAACTAAGGGCCTTTGGATTTACTTTTTCACTTTCTACAGTTTATCAAAGAGGAAGCTGCAAGTCAAACAATTTTGCTTATGCCCGCATAAAGTTAAATCAGCCATCTCCTTACTCCCATGATATAACAGAAGCAAAAGATGGAATTATTTTTTTCTGTCACAAATTGTCCATGTCTTGTCTTTCCATTCTGCTCAGCACTGCTCAACTCCACCTATGGCGGGGGGGGGAGGGAGAGGTTGGAAAACTGAAAAAGTGGATCTACTTGCTATTGTTTAAGTTTTCAAACTATTCCTGACCAAGGATGCTATTTCTACTAAATTTAAAACTGTCTCCTTAAAAGAGAGGCACTTGTCCATCTCCCTGAACATTAAGAAATGTTCAACACATGCAAACAGCCTACTTCTTTTCCAGTCTTAATTTCAGTGACTTCTTAACGAGTTTGGCCAAATTACTTAAACAATTCAGCATGTGACAGTCAAAAAAAAAAAAAGTTTAAATAGTGCTGTGCAAAGTCACAGGCAAAACTGAACAAAATATCGAATGAAAACCATTTATACTGCTTAAAAGTAAAAATTTATTCTCACAACACATTCAAAAACACTGACTATGTTCTGTTCAGTAAAGCATGTTATGTTAAAGTGTACATGAAAAAAATCTTTGTCCTACTGTCACCAACAGATAATTAGCCCAAACAGTAAGAGCTGGCTAGCAAGAATGCAAAATGTCTGTAAGTTTTGTTTACATACCTCTTAAAATCCAGTTTGATGCCCTTGTTTGTCTTCACAATCTCTTTCAGCCATTCCTGCAACGTGTTGTCACTGTCTGTTTCAGGCGGATGAGCCATGATAGGGTCACCCTTTCCTCCCTCAACACCTCGAAGAAGAACATCTGCTTCCACCATATGAGCTGAACCTGTGTATTTTAAATAAGTGCTCTAATGCAAGCAAATCCATTCCACCATATGAACTGAACCTGTGTATTTTAAATAAGTGCTCTAATGCAAGCAAATCCATTCCACCATATGAGCTGAACCTGTGTATTTTAAATATGTGCTCTAATGCAAGCAAATCCAAGAGTTTCAGTGTCCACTTCCAAATCACAATGACAAGGAAAGTCTTCTGGCATTGGACTGTGCACACTTGCTCCATGAAGATCACATACAAAGTATGTGCTGCTATTTGTGAAGCAACAGGGAGAGCATTTCTTTGGGTATTTACTCACTAAAATCTTTAGAAATCCAAAAGCAAGTTAAAATTGATTTTTAAAGATGCACTTGTCAAAGCAATTGCATCAGTTTTTTAAAGGTACAGCAAAATTAAAACTTAAAATGCTAACCCATTCTTTTTAGGCTAAATTTCAACTTTTTCTTAATGCAAGGTTCCAAAATTTTTAAAGAAAAGGCCATTGGAAAAAGTTGACACTGGCAAAGACTGTATTTTCCCCTTGTCTCACCCCCAAAACTGACCAACCCATGGGCCAAAACTTGAAAAAAGACATCAAGTCATGCAAGGCCAAAAATATTCCTGATCCTCTGGGAATTGTTTTGAGAAGACAGGCCCATGTTTGCAGTAGAGCCCTGACAAGCACCCAGCTCCCAGGACCAGCTGTAGGAGCTGCTCTGCCTTCCTCCCACGCATGTTTGCACCACAGTTTTCTGCACATCAGTGCCGAAGGTAATCCAGAGGGTGGTTGGATGGCATTTTAGTCACATCCGCACCCGTTTTTCCAGCTCTCTGGAGTGGATTGCAAATGGAGTAATGTCAGGGCCGGCACAGCTTGGGGAACAGGGGAGGGCTGTAACCGCAGCCAAGGGGCAGGCGCGCCATGGACTACAGCCCAAGCCCAGTAGGACTGTGATGGGAAAATAAATTAACGTGTGGTAAGTAGATGGTTATGTACTCTTTATTACCCTGATGCGGCCCGAAGACCCCATGACACTTTGCATGCTTATCTCTAAACCCACGGTCACGGGCGCCCCAGAGGCACCGGGCCCCTGTGCCCTCCCCGCCCAGGGGCGGCGCGGGTCAGCCTCCCTGGGCCGCCTCCGCCGCCCACGCGTGTTCCCGCTTACCCTTGA
>NW_010586477.1:290721-307376 GCF_000705375.1 Tinamus guttatus
GCTGCTCCGCCCGGGGTACGGGCCGCTCAGCCCAGCACGCTCCCTTTGTTTGTTTATTTCCCGTTACAGGGGCACAGACACAACCGGCTCTAACTTTAAATCCTCAAACTTCTCATACAGCAACACCACTGCTATTTTTTTCCCCCACGTTTCTCACACCTGAGCCCAAGACTCACACTGCTTTAAACAGTTGCTGTCCTCCGAACAAAAATGCCACTATTAAATATTCCACAGGAATGAACTGTCAAGGAATAGATCCAGGCACCATTAATAGCTCAACAGATTAAGAGTTAAAACAATCCAAAGAACTAAAGCAACAAAAAACAAGCTCAAGGGAGGAAAAAAAAAAAATCACACACACCCCAAGTTTTTCTTAAAATACAAGGGTAAGAAGGTAACTTTATTTGTTAGTGATCATTACTTAAAATAAATTACCCCTTACCACGGTTTTAGAGCCAACTGTTCCTTTAGTTACCGCTTAAGAAGCAGCACAGGTACATCTAGTTTGTGGTAACTCAAGAAGGCCACGGCCCCTGGTACAAATGCGCTTAACAGTGAAACCCTCATACCTACTGTTTACCCTTTCCATGATTTTCCTTGACTGCTGATGAAGCATTTTCAAGCACCCCTGTTATGTGCTCAGTGCATACATATGGTGTAGACTTAAGTTTTTCTCCAGGACTACAGTTTCTCCAAATGAGCTGTATTAATCACAGGCATCCTCAGTTTCCTCAGACCTAACAGCTTGAAGCCTGAACACTTCTAGCACTGGTATCTCAAAGCATAGATAACAGCAGATTAAGTTACAAATTTTGTTTTCAATACAAAACAGTATCCCCTTATGAGAATCAAGAAGGCAAAAATTTTAATCATCTCTCATTATAAAACTGTACCAGCATTTTTACTGAAAACAATGCAGAGCTTGGATATAGTTTTGTTTTGGTTCTGTTCTTGGTAACAATTAAGTGACAGTTATCAAACCCTGATTATGGTTCACTGAACCTCTGTACAATCACATGCATTGCAAGTATATAAATAGATCTTAATGACCCAATATCAAAAATACAAGAACCTCAGGTATATTAAAACAGTCTGTCCATGAAAATTCACACTTAATACATCTGTTCTCCCTGAAAATAAAGGTAGCCACTAAGAGGTGTCAAAAAGTAGCACAAGGGAGCAGAAAAGATACGACAGGAGTCTTGGCTGACTTATTGCTACCTGTAGATTTCAAGGGTAATTGGGCTTCTTAATCATCCTTGGAATGTCAAATTGTACCAGGATTTTTGAACACAGAGTAAAGAAAAAATAGCAATATTTATAAAAATAGCATAATTTAAGTTAGATAAATCCTTTTAAATACAAGAACGAAATCAATTATTCTATAAAAAAAATTAGAAGTGTATGTTCCTGAAGCACCAGCATAATATTCTAATATTAAGTCAGGACTTCTCCCACTACACAGACTTCATAAACATACCTGCAAAATCTTCTCCTCTTGCTTATCACACCCAAGTGTCAAAGAGCATGCACTTAAAATCTGTACTGCACATGATGCTTGTAGTCAACTACTGAAGATCTATTTGAATCTCACGAGGCAAGAGAACAGTTTTGTGCCAGCTAAGTATACTTCATAAGGTTTACCTCATTTGCACATGCAGAGCATGTGCTTCAGGTGTAGATTAGATCTAACTAAGAATTTTTATAACGGTTTACAATTTTTATAATATTTGAGGTCAAGAGGCAACAGTGCAGATACTATGGCTTATAGTTACACTACACATAGTAAAAGCTACAATTGTGAAAAGAGGTAACAAAACCCACGCTCTTCTGCAACTGTATTAAGTGTAAAGTTTCAGAACTTTAGGAAATATTAAAAACCATAATTATTTTGTGGCAAAAGAACCAGAAAGAGTCTGATGTTGGTTTGCTTGTTTTTAAACAATATCCAGTTTTAAAGTCCATTAAAACAAAACTAGTTTTAGTGACATAGATATTTTTAGTGTTTTTAGCATTACAACTTTGGTGTTTAGATCTAGCAAATCAGTATATTGTATGCAATATACATCATCCTCATCAAAACAGATGTTCTATAAGAAAAAATATTAACTCCATTTCCAATGGCAAAGATGTAGGATCTGACATCCCACCATGGATCACAGGAATCAGAGCACTGTCCAACTCATTCAGATAGTTCTGTGGAAGAAGTTGACCACCAGAACCTGCCAAGTACTCGACCTAGAAAGAAAGAAAAAAAAAGTTTATATTAACAAGATGACACAGAATTTCAGACTCTTCACAGGGGGGAGAGGGTAATCATTTCACCTAGTACTGAATGACAGAGGCATTGGATGTGTTTCCAGGCCAGTTCGTCACTTTAAAGTTTGCCACTGAGAAACACGCACCATTTCCCTTGAGTTTGTAAGGCCACACGCTTTCTGCACACCAAACTGCTCCAGACTGATGTCCAAGAATGATGTGATTACTTTCCTAGTATCACAGTTACTTATAAGACTAGCTTTTAGTTTTCAACAATGTGCTGAAACCAAGCTGATTTATGAGGTTCTCTGAAATAAGATAAGTATTACTGAAAATACCACCTACAGAAGCAAGGAAGCTTAGAACTTGTTATGTGTCCTTTTCAGAGGCATCATCTGCTGGATAACCTTGCTTTCTCTCCCAGCCTCAGCTGTGCAGACCTGTTCTCTTCTGCTATACAGGGTTTGCATGTACCTCTTACTGAACTCTCTTAAGGATCCAAAATAGCAGAAACCTGTGCTTCAAGAAAGCCATATAATCAGAAAACTATCTCTATGATTTTGTAAATTGACTCACCTTGGAAACAAATCAGTACTAGAGTTAGAACTAGGGAAGGACTGGTAATACACTGTAAGCAAGCTATTAGGACACAGGGCAGAAGAAGAATCACGTCTACCCTTTTCAAGGGGAACTAGTTATTTGAACAGTTTCTACATGAGATTTAATTCTCAGTCTGAATCTGTGGTATCATTAAAAAAGGAGAGGAAAAAAAATCAGAAAGGCACGTAATGTCTTTAAAGTAAAGATTTCAGTTGAAATGTAGTGTCTGCAATAGAAGTTGAAAGATTACCATATCTGAGTCAATGGAAACTCTAAGGCCTATTTTGTTCATTCCATTATCTTTCAAGGTTTTAAGATGTGGGCGAAGAGCAGTACTGCAAGCAATAGCAATCTCTTTAGCAAACTGGTGAGGAATAGGACTGGATAGTTCAAGATCCTTTTGAAAATAGTACACCTGAAAGTAAAGAAGAGAAGCCAGTTAGTAGTTTGGTTATTAAAAAAAAAAGGCCATAAATACCCATGTTTGGCAAAGCATTCCAATATGGTAAAAATACTCCAATAATTTATCTGTTCAATCTAAATATGTATTGAATGATTATGGGAACACTTGAGTGGCTATGAGATATCCACATTACATACTTATGTAGTTATCAAAACTTACAGACATGACTAAGTCTCTTTTCTGAAGGAAAAAATGAAAAATTTGTAAAATGATCAAAGAATTACAGAAAACAGTTGACAAATTGTATGGCCACATACTAAGTAGATAGTTGGTTTGGAAGCATCTCTACCACCTAACTAAGCAGTGGCAAAAAAAAACCCACTCAGGTACAATATAATTTACTAACTTCAGTACACTTCATAATTCTGCCTTCTGTTTCAAAGTCTCCACCTTGTAGTACTTTTTCACTTTGAGTTCCTTCCATTGATTTTCCATCTATCGGGCTTACAATTCTACAGAAGAAGATAATAACATAGTTAACATAGTTACAGTAACATCTTACTTCATACAAGTTATTCAGCGTAAAGCACAATATTTAAAAAAAATTCAGAATGACTAGACATATAACAAAAAAATCTAATACTGAATTTACATCATGAAAATACAGAGGCTCCAAAACCAAATAAGCCTAAATAGAACACAGACACACTGCTCATTCAATACAAAACCTATCTTTCACTAGAAATGTTTTTAGATAAAGCCCCTGTTTGTTCTAATTGATCATAGAACCACAGGAAAAACAGGAAAAGGGACAGCAGATCAAGCCCTGGCCTGAGAAACCATGTATTTGTTTAAAACATGAACAAGTGAGTTTGAATTAGTAATGGGCAATCATCATTAATGTTTGACTCTATATAAACAAACGTTCAAATCATGGGGCATAAAAGGAGGTCTTACATCCCATTTCACCTTGCCGACTGAATGCTGCACTGTAAGCAATCAGTAGGAAAAGGCAGCACTGTGACCGACCGCAGAGTTAGAAGAGAACATTTGACAATAAATTAGTAAATAAAAATAATAAAAAACACCCAAACACCAAAATACAACAACAAAAAACACCCTAAGGCCTCTTACTGTCAACTTTCAGAGCAGACAAGAGAGCAAAAATTGCATGAACACCATATGCAAAATTAGATATACTGCTAGTGACATCTAGAGGATTGCAGGTAGCTTAGTATCTCATTGCTTTATTTATATATTTAAATCAAATTCCTCCTTTCAATAAATAAAAAGAATTAGATAAACTCCTTGAAATAAAAGATGGATATTTAAACGTAAACAAATGAATTACAAAAGAGGTTTTGCTTTTATAATACATTTACCCTTTGTTTGTTTTTTCTTCATTTTCTACCCAGCAAATATCTACATATTCTTTTAGGTCTCCTGCATCCATTTTGCCACAAGTTATTCTAAAGTCTTTCTGGTCTCTCAATGCCTGACGCAAGCTTTCCATTGTTTCTGGTGTTATTTGTACCATTAGTCCATCTAAAAAAAAAAAAAAAACACAGTTAAAATTCTCACTTATCTACAGAAGCAGCAGCAGGGTATTTTAGTAGAATCTTGGCCTAAATTCTGGAAGAATGCACCTTCTTAATAAAGGCATAGAGGTCATAACTTGAACTCCATCCCCCAACTACGGCATTAAACACTGAAAGGAAGCATAATACAAACTTTTCTGGTCGACAGAGCTAGATCTTACAACTTTTTGACATTTATGTATCAAAAGCTGTATTTCATCAATTCATCACTGAAAACAAATTTAGATACATGCAACTGCAAAGAAAATATTTGGATTGATTAAGTGTCTTCACTTAATTAATTTAGTTTAATATATATTGAGTTAAAGCTCAATATACATTAAACAGATGGATCAACACACATTTTTAATACAGCCAGATTCGCAATACATTTTCTACAAAGCTAAAAATCATGAAAAGCTTAGCTTTTATGATAATCAAATATACAGAGACTAGCAGTCATATGTATGTATATACATATATGTGTATATACACACACACATATATATAAAATAAGAAACCACATATTGTTAAATTCTTACCTTCAACTATACTGGATTTAGCTAGAAATCCTGAAGATGTTTTCAAGGCTCCATTAAACACCACAAAACTTGCACCTGTGACTAGAAAAAGTAGAAATAAAATGAATGCCACCACGTCACCCCAATTTGCAGTCACAGAATGAACAGCCCAGATGGAATGCAGTACATTACCAACACCTCAAAACTTTACTGTGTTACCCATTTGATAGATGTTGTATACAAATACTCACTGTTGTATGTTTTACATACTCAGCTATACAGACAGTATGTCTGCACCTATAACTATATTCCCCAATTCACACTAAGTTTAGAAAGAACTAAAGAACTTGATGAGGCATGAAAGTGTAAATAAGATCTTTTTAAGAAATGAAAATAGACAAAAGTATTAATTTGTATTTAATCGCATCTATAAAAGATGTCTAAGTGATTATATATTTTTTTTAAAAAAAATGCATTTAAATTATTTTACTTTTAGACCACTATACTTCTGTTCAAATTAAGTCACTGCATCTTCCATTTCTGGCCCCAAAATGTGATAATTCCCCACAAACTAGGCAACTTACCTTTCCTAGGGTGCCCAGTTGCGCTGTTTGCTTGTGTGTTATAGACACCATCTTTACTCTGCACACACACCAAGTGAGAATCTGCTTCACTATTAAAACTGGCTCCAATGCTAATTACATGCTCATTTGAAGAATTTATCACCTTCATCATCTGCCAGTACAAAATTTTTTGTCAGGAGATTGACACAGATCTCTGCTTTGCAGAGCTATGAAAAAATCTTTCTAACACTGAAGAGCTTATATTAAAACAAAAACAATAAACAAACACACACAATGGCAGGTCCCAAGACAAATCAACAATTAGTCATTTTTCATCCTAAAGGATTTGCACCATAGAATTTGCTATGATGAGCTGAGGAAAATTTTCTGTGCGTGACCAAAAATACTATTTCAGAAAGGGATAAATAAGTAAGTCTGAAAACCTCTGCATGTTAGAATACCTCGTTTGTGGGTTTTTTTTTATTCTTGTAAGGCTGATGCATGTATTAGCCTCAAGCATTTTATTATGCACTTGTTTTGCTGAAGCCAAAGTAAGCAAACTGTAATAAGAAATACACTTTGGCAAGAATAATTTTCCTTGAAGCTGTAAGCAGAACAGTGCTTTAACAGTTGCGTAAAAGGTTCTCTTTGAAAATATCTTCTGAAAGATTTCAGATAAACTGCTGATTTCTTTCATCACTTAACAGTTATCCTAACGGCCAACTTCCCACTCAATATCCACCATCCAGCATATCCAGAAAGAAGGAAAAGGGTTGTTCAGATAATTTCACCCTAGAGATGCACATCAACTCGAAGTCCCGACAGCAAAGTGACCTGGGGAACTGCAATCTAGCGGGACAAGTAACACACACAACAGCCTAGGAACTCATCACAGAAATCAGAACAACTCTTTTCCCAACAGTCGGGTCTAATGTGTTTTCTTGTTTTTTAAAGCATCCAAATTAAAGATGTTACAAGTATTGTGTGAAAAATAAAGATTAAAGTAGTTTGGATTAGAAAGACTTTAATACTCACCTCATTATATCTGCTTCGAGGTATTTTAATACAGCTTCTACCCATTTCCACATGAACAAATAGGTTGTCTATGGTATGCAAAGTATATTGATAATTCCTAAGATCCTGTAACAGACAGTCTTTACGTTAACAGATGGCTGAAGTGTATGCAGCACTTCCACATTTTAAGAGATCCCATTTAATCTACGCATGCAACAACCTGAAAAGTAGTGATATTAGATATAGCTAATGATTTACCCTTCATACACATCACAAGAGGGGAAGAGTGATTTACTGATCATTTAGTCTAGTAGTACTGATAAAGTGACTTGAAATATCATGTACACACAGGTTATTTAGACTAGAGCAGCTGTCAGAATGACTATTACCAATTTAATAAAAATACTTTTTTTCTTATGACTTGAAGTGGTTCCTTCTACAAGAAAATATGCTAAAAACAATAGAATGAAAGGTATAGCTTTTCAAATTCACACACAAATACTGTTAGGAATGTTCCAAGTCATGTATGAAGAATAAAAACGTTAACCCATTGTTTTTGCCAAAAAAAACCAAAACAAACAGACATCAACAACAAAAAAAGCTTTAAAGAATATCAGAATTGCAAGGCTATTTCACCTCATCTAAATTGCCATAGGAACGGAAGAGAATGAGCGTTTACTCACAACAAGCAGATTCATAATTGTGTGTCCTATCTCTCCAAAGAGTGGCTTGCGGTCTCTGACACTTACTACAGGCGTTGGATACACTAGGGTGGAGAAGAGGGGAGGGAAAAAAAAAAAAAAAAAACGATGTTTATCAATTAACAGCTATAAAAAAAAATTGCCAAGCCAAGTATTTATGTATTCAGCTAGAGTTTACTCTAATTTCAACAAAACCTGGGCAGCCTTAGGAACCAGAGCCACTGCTAACTTTTCAGCACTGCACAGTTCCTCCCTCTGTCACATCCGACAGCAGCTACCAGGACAGACAGAAGGAAACACCCCGGGTGCAGCCTTTGGGTCACCAGCTGAGAGAGGAGCTGCCAGGCTTACTGATTGCTCGAGTAATAATACCATGAGGATGAAAAACTGATCACTGAAATAGGAAACACCTGCAGGTATTTTTTTTTACATATTACATTTGTGTAATACAAAACACCGCCAAGAGTCTTGATGACTTTGAACTTTTCACTTGCCTACCACACATTCTCGTGGGTAATCTTACATTTATAGAGACATTTTCAGCGATAAAACTTACCCCCACACTCTGCTCCCAATCTCAACATTAAACGGATTGGAAAAACTTTTGCCCAGGGTATTTCCAACTTATGGATGAGAATGCCATACAGAAAAGGGTTATCTGGCAAAGGCAAGTCATCGAAATTCTGGAAAGTTGGTGAAACAAACAGGAAGCCTCCGTGATCTTTATTACCAAGACAGTTCTCGTTAAAAGTGAAGTTATCCATATTTCTTATTAACCTTCCTGTTGAAAAAGGGACAGATGAAGTATTTGCATATCAACAGTAATAAGAGGAAAAATATTAAGTGGCCTAAAATCAGTAGCTCTCCTACACACTTTAAACTACAGGATACATCTTAAGACTTGCTGAAATGGATTTTGATGTGGATTTGGGGTATGGATTTGGATGTCTGCAAGATTTTCAGTGTTATATAGTCTCATTTATTAACTAGGCAGCCTTCAATACAAGGCTAGATTTTTCCAAACAAATACTAAAAAAACTTCTTCAAGGTGTAAACTTTCCAGTACACAATTTATTTCATTGTATCATTTTACATTTAAGTAACAGTTTGAGTTATGTTAATCAAAAGTTTAGATGTTTTCCTGTACTTCTACAGAGAAACTCCAGGTCCTTAACTGGCGACTCAATGATTTATACCCAAAACCTCCCACAAAACACAACTAAAAGGGGAAGGAAAAGAAAAAAGGAAAAAAAAAGAAAAAAAAATCAACAGGAGGTTTGCAAAACTAAATGAATGATAAACTTGCCAAATTCTAACTCTCCTGTTGCAGGATTAACTTAGGTTCTAAGCAACTTATTCAACAAAGCTATTAGATACCAACAAATAATACAGTAAAAATTAGATTAACTTCCAGCTTTAAAGATAAGCAAGAAGATAGTAAAACATGCAGTTGGATATTACGTACCTTTCATCACATCCTTATAGATCTCAATAAATAATTTGAGTATTTCATTAGGGAAATTCTCTTCATCTGGTAAACACTGCAATAGAATGATAATTTCTGCCTGACCCATGCCATGTAGTCCATTTGTTGAGAAGTACCAGCACTTTTCTGAAGAATCTTTAATTAAAGGTAGATACCACAGTGATATTGTTTTATAATGAGGAGAAAACAGACTGATTTAATAGAAAAGAAAATGTACACTACTTACAAGATATTAACTTGACATTCACAAGGAAGTTTGCATTTAGGATGAAGGTTAATGGATTAGGATCTCCTTCTGCAAGAAGCGAGGTGACCTGTTGGCAAGATGGATGTTCTTCCACTAGAGGATCTAAATAAATTAAGATTTAGTTTAACATGTTAAAAAAAAATTACAGATCATAGGTGAAAGCCCCACTCTCCTATATTTAAAAGGGTGGTATTCTCAAACTTGGAATGACTACCAATCAAACAATGACCCTACCCTATCACATAAAGCAAAACAGGATTTGTAGTAAAGGCATAAATTAGGGCTACTGTTCAATTCCCAACTAGTGATCAACTATATATGCTGTCTCATCATCCACATACTGGTACTGTAACAGTGATCACAAGCACTATTGTGTGACATTAAGTGATTTTGTAGCACAGGGGCAAATCTCTCTAACAACACACGTTCCATTATCAAACATGATCCAACGTACAACATAAAAGAAAGTTGAAATTTTATTACAATATAGTGTGTATACACAGAACATTCTTATTTAGAAATCTTGTATCAAGTGATATGATGCTAACAATTTGCTCAAACTTTACCTTTTCCTTTTTCTCCTGCTGCAAGCAAAAGTGGTGGCAGTTTATCACCATCAGGAACAAGGCTGACTTCCTTACTAACACACTTTTCAAGACCACATAGTGCTCTGTAACTTGAAGGACTAACAGGCAAATCATTTTTAGTCCCATCAGCCGAGCTGGGACTAGACTTTTCAGTTTCTGCAGCAGTAGAAAACCCCTCCGTTTCTGGAGTTACTGTTTTGTAAGCAGGCACCAGCTCAGCTTGCCTAGGAATGGCCTGTTGCCTATCATGTGAAGGAACAGAAGATTCACAACGCAGTTCTTCAGTTCTTGCAGTAACATCCATTACTTCCTTTGGTTTTGGATTTACACCACTTAACGTGTCATTCTCTTCTGGATTTACAACCTATGAGAAAACAAAAACAGCACAGTCTACACTCCAGTCTGATAACATTATACACTAGAAGCAAAAAAAAAAAAAAAATCAATGAGAAAAAATATTTTCAGATTTTTGACAGGTGTTTCTTTCAGAAAGGCAGAAAGTCATAACTCTCCTAGATCTTACATTTTTTCCCATCTTTAAAAGACATTAGTCCCTATTTTAGCTTAAGATGCATCATTAATTTACTTGTTCTCTAATACAAAATTATAATCAGAGCTGCATATTGGTCATTTTAATATATCACAGTCAGATACAACACAATCAACAGAAGAAACATATATGACTTAAGCAACCTGCTTACTATTAGTAATAGCTTCCCCATTCAGATCTTTTGAATATTTTTTGTTGTCATAATTTAGATCAGTCATGTAGTACTATATGTGTATTTATATTTTCACACAAGGTATTAGCAGGTGAGTCTGCCATTCTACAGCATGACTCATTTTCAGGTTTGGCGTCAAACCTATGGTGCTCCCTCAGTAAAACAGATTTGACAAACTAACAGAGTATAATCAGGCTATGATATGAACCATGATCAAAAAAGACAAATCAAGTCACGAGATATCGCCTTTCCAATCTGTTAAGTCATCATACAAGTGCACATAGACTTGGGTCCTATCTTAAGAGAAAAGATTTTGCACTGTAACAAGAAAGGGCTTAACAGCTCTAGGCTTGCCCTATCCTAGGGCCTCTAGCTCCAGAAAATCCCCCGTTAAGAGAATGCACAAACTACATCACTATCCCCAAAACCACATCCTAAGAATACATAGCCATGAGTAAACTGGCCTTCATGAACAACTTCCCATGCATTTGCTTGATGGCATTTCACATGATTTTATCTCTTTGGCTTCCATAGTGCCCTGTGGCAGTAAGTTCAGGATTATGGGTTGCATGAAGAAGTACCCACCTCACTTTTCAGTGCAGTACATGTTTGTTTGCTGGGGCGTCTGAAGTCACGTACAAAACCCACTAACCATCTCCTATTTTGTTACGTCCATGCTACTTTAAAACTTATCTTTTGCAGCTGAAAGGGCCTTAACCTTTCCCCAAAACAAAAGATATGTTCTTGTCCTGACTGCTAAAATGGAGAAAAAAAAGCTGCTAGGTCTGCGAAAAACATCAGTGCTTTGGTTCTGTAATGATTTTCCATCTTACTTTCTATCTGTTTGCACACACATTCTGTCCGTCCCCTTCCCTCTCCCCTTATTTTTTTTTAAAGACACCCGCGTAAATATTTTCGCTGGGCTAATCACTAAGTTTTGTTTTTTTCCCCTTATCTAAACATAACATCAATAAGCACAGCTGAAAGCAATTTCCATATATATTCCTATGCTGCCTTTAAAGACATACAACCACATCTGTCATTTTAGCAGCCAGCTCATTAATATCTGAAATCTGTTTGCCAATTACTTTTACCAATCATCTGCATGTATGCTGATTAGCATCGAGGCCAACACATACCACTCTGTCTTCACACTCCCTCCTCAGGGAACTTGGCTATGCAGTTCTACCTCTATGACCTCTGAGAGGGCATTTTCTTCTGACTGCCTGATTTTTAGGAGCACATGATGAATCTTTCTGGAAAATGCTGGTTCATCAACAAGAACAGCATTATCTTTAGCACTGCTGACTAATAGATATGTAAGGATATTTCCTCAAAAAAAAAGCTTTCTCCTCCTTATCTTGGACTGATCCTCAGGCTACTGACTCTATTAAAGATTCTACAAAGGAAAGGAACAATTAATAAAAGTTAAGATCCATCTATAACTTAAGGGAGCTGTTATTCAAATTAACTCACATTTACTAGCATTCATTTCACAGAAGTTAGGCCCAATTTGTGTTATACACAGGTGATGTCAGACATCTTCGTGTGTGAGTAAATACGATCTTGTCTCACCTGTTCAACTTAAAACAGTACTTCAGACATAAGTTTTATTTAAAAAGGGTCGAGTCTGACAAACTCTTCAAGCGCTTCCAAAGCAAACTCATACCTTTTTTGGACTTCAGTTTCTCTGACAAGTGCAAGTACAGTTCAACATGAATATATCTTATAAAAAGCAAATCCCTCCCCCAGCTCACTACATTTATCACAGAAGTGTTATGCTGCTTTACTATAAACATGTTAGTAACTACAAATGTAGCTAATCAAAAGGCTGTGCAGAAAAAGACTGATTTGGAATACATTTGACTATATCACTTTTAAAGTTCACATATGCTCCAAAGAGACATGATCTCTTTTATTTAAGTATGGTCTTGACAACCTTTCAATGCAAGAACTTCACAGCCACCCAAAAAACACAAAACCAAAAACAAACAAAAAAATAGGTTCAGGTTCCAAAAGCAATCAAGCAAAAGTCATGTTGCTGTGCGTAAGGGGTCCCAATCAATAAAGTTACTACATGAGACCTACATTCATGCACCTACACACACTTCTTAAGTCATACCATAGGCATCTCTGGCAAGTCAGGGTTTACTGGACTTAGGTCCTGTGATGACCTCTTTGCTCCAGACGAAAGTTTTGTTGTATCTGCCACTTCACCATTTGGCAAAATACCATCGGCAAACCACACTCTCCTCTGTTCTTTGGGGCACAGCCCTGGACAGATTGAAAAAAACAACACTGAGTTCATATTATCACACCGTCCTAATAGCTAGAAGGGATTTAAAGAAAAAAATAATAATGTCAACATTCCAGCCCTCTCTCCCAAGATTTTTTTTTTTAAGACTGAGTCACATTCATACAGTATAGTTACAAGGTTACCAATCTTTTTATGTGAAATAACTTAGTAACAGAACAAAACATTTCAGAAAGATTAAAAAAAAAATCAATCTGTTTACTGGAATCAAGAAAAAGTACACAATTTGACCCCTGCCAAATTCCAGTCAGGCAAATATATACAAAAGATTCTCATGTTTGCAGAGAAAATTGTCATGCTATAGCAAAATGTATCAGTTCCCAAATATGGAAGGCTTTCTCAACCATCCCTCTGCAGTAAGGCATGAATAGAAAGAACATCATTCCTGGAAGATGAAATATATTAAAAGAAAAAAAAGTTTACTGCACTGTTTTAAAGCTTCTTTTAACTGAAGAAAATTGAATGTATTAAAAAAAGTGGAATAAAGATTGTTGAGCAACTACTCATTCATCTTTACCCAGAAAATGAACAAATACTTTTGCCCAACAATTTTCACCTAAACAACTACTTTTTGCTATTGCGGGAGCCCTAGAAGTCGCGATCAGGTCAGAGGCTTCTTGAGCTATGAGAGACTGCTCAAAGTCAATATAAATAGAAAAAACAAGAGAAAAAAAATCCGCATTTCACAAGTGAAGACTTAACACAGACCTGGTCAAGCTCATACATTTGAGTCAGAGCTACAGACAACTTTCCTTTTAGTCTCAGTTAAGAGGTTCAGTTTGAGTCCCGCAAAGAACAACATACACCAAACATGTATATACATATATATTTGCATACCCACAATTCAACTAAAAAAACTTTCCAAAAAATCTCTAAAGTGTTAGAAAATTACACTATATTTAACATACCTTCGATACCTGGTTGTTTAAGCACAGAGATAGGCAACAACATAGATGATGAAGGAGAGCTGGAACTATCAGTTGCCTGTGCCTCCTGTGAAGGTGGAACAGCAGAAGAACATTCAGAGGAGACAGTGGAAATAGGGATAGGACCAGTTGGACTCATCATCCTTTCAAATGCCTGTGCTAAAAGGAAAGAAAGGAAGCACTTAATTTTTTTTTAAGACCTTGCATTTGAATAAATTTGCACTGTAAGTTTTCTTTTTTTTTTTTTTTTTTTTTTGCAAGAGTGCATGCTGGTGATGGAAAATGAATAGTCAAGTATTGTATAAAAGAAAAACTAACTTTATTGATTTTCTACACTTTTCTGTCTATTTTCTTCCCAACACAGAAAAAAAAAAACAGCCTGACATTTAGCAATGACTCTACACTGGACTGCATAATCCTCATACACAGGTGGAAATATTTAACAATTATCGAGTCATATTCCCTTCAGTTGGTAGTTATTTATCTGATGTATAACACCAGTAAATTTTCTCTTGGTAGGCATACTTTGCTTCAAGTTAATGTGTGCTCAGGCAACCCACAGGAATGAAATGCAGAGAAATTCCAAGCTGTCCACACTGCTAAGGCAGTTCAATGCTTTACTTAGTACAGCAAGAAGGAAAAAGGTTTTTTCAAAAGCATGAAATCCCCAACTGGATAGTGCAGGGAGCTGTCATCTTAAAAAAAAAAAAAAAAAAAAAAAGCAATATGTATTCAATTTAAGTATTGAAAATCAGAGCATCAACCTTCTCTTGCTGTACCCATAAAGCATCCTTATTTTCCAACCCATTTACTGTTGGTCTGTTAAATAAACTTATAAGAATATAAGACAAGAAGCTATATAAATGGACAAGTAACAGGTTAGAACTAGCAGAGGTAGAACCTTTAAACATGCAGCAGGCAATCCTTCAACCAGAAGAAAAAATATATATATTTCTAAGGTGCTATAACAGATGACCAAATGGCACAGTTTTAGAAGAAACTCTACAGAGTCCAAATCTATATGATTGTTTGTATACATACAGAGAAATCATCTTGTCAAAGTTTAAAATAAGACTAAAAAAAAAAATCCAACTAAAAGAGATACAACTATCCTCTTCCTCCAACTCAGAAACAATACAGAAATTTAAATGAATTGAAGCAGTGAAACTTCTCCAAAAGGAGAAAGATGAAAGAGATATTAACCATTTCTTTTTTTCTTTAATAATTATTGTAATTACTTAAAATGAGCATTTAACCTTTTACCTTTAATAATAGAGTCATAACAGCCAATACAGACTCTTGCTTCCTTCTCCATGTATTGTAGTTTGCACTTTCGGTTGCAACAGTTGCCACAGAAAACCTGAACCAAAGCAAGACTTAGTTAAGTATCACAGGCAAAGACGCAGCATTTCCCAAATTAAGCTCCTATTATCATTTAGTCACTTCTTCTTTACTAAAAGAGATTGAATTATCCAAAGCATTCAGATACCTTCTTCAGAGTAGGAAAGAAAGAAAAGACAAAAGAAGATTTTGTAGAGTTTTTAGCACATACATCTGCAGAAATGTTTGGGGAGAAGAGATGGGAAGGTTTATACTAAGAATCTCAAAAGAGCCATAAATTGGATCAGTCAAACCTGCACTCGATCAGGGTTCCTTTTGTCTTATTTCTCAGGAAGTACACCACAATTTATCCATACTGTAAGCTTTTTCAATGAGCTATATCCCATTTCCACTTATGGATATTTTGGCCGCGCACTGCCCCACAGCATTTGCCAGGCTAACACCTTGAGCAGGGCATACCCCCTCACACACTAAGTCCTGCTTCTTAGTTCTCACTTATTTTCTCACATCTGAAAATGCAGTATACTTGAGATTTTTTGATAATGCTTTTACATTAAGGGCTTAACAGCGTTCCAAGCAACTCCAAAAAAAAACAAAAAAACACTCCCTCTTTTCTTAGAAGCTGTAATTGCAGTAAATTCTCTATTTCTTCCACAAAAGACTACAGAACATTTTCTTCCTTAAAGGTATGGAATAGTTTGTCTGGAATGGAAAATAATGAGACAACAGACTATATCAGCAGTTTATTACATGGATGTAGTTGGTATAGGAACAGACACAAGCTGATCCAAGCACAGCAAATACAGAACTATGATCCATACCTTGCGGTGTTTTCGACTGTTCAGCGCTGTCTAAAATGGGGAAGCTTTTCATAGAATCATAGGATGGTTGAGGTTGGAAGGGACCTCTAGAGATCATCTAGTCCAACCCCCCTGCACACGCAGGGAGACCTAGAGCACGTGGCACGGGGTGGCATCCAGGCGGGTTTGGAAGATCTCCAGAGAAGGAGACTCTACAACCTCTCTGGGCAGCCTGTTCCAGGGCTCTGTCACCCTCATGCTGTGTACTGTGCGCTGCTCCAGGGCTCTGTGCAATGAGCACAGCAACTTGCCAGGAAGGTCTGAGCTGCCTTGTCTGACTCACAAGCAATCGCCCCAGCCAGGGAGTCATTTTCTTTCAAGGGAATTTAATAAGTGGACTCCCCAACCAACCCTCTAGCAGAAATAATGAGCTTAGTTGTCCTTCTGATATTGGCTCCCCTTAAAGTATTTAAAGAACATACTGGAGATTGCTTTAGAAGACCAGAAAGTTCCTCCTCTCAACGGAATATAGGTATCCTGCCTATTTTTAAAGACAGATGGGGGGGGGGGGGGGGGGGAAAAAAAAAAATGAAG
>NW_010586478.1:6019-60782 GCF_000705375.1 Tinamus guttatus
GTTTGTTTGCACCTCCTAGGGTACCTATCTTCTCTATTCTCTGGCTTCAGTAGTGTAATTTAGTTTTGGTCAGTCCAGTAAAACAATCATTCCTTCAACTATAGCAGAGAGCAATTTGCAGATTATCTGTTTCCTAGATGCATTGAATACTGTGTATCCTGTTCCATTTCCTGACAGATATTCACATGCAATTAGATACAGTGGGAATGCAATGTGAAATGGGGATTTTGTTCTGAAACATGGCATCGTGCCCATGCTCTTCCACATCTCCTTGAGCAAAGAGCAAGTGCCAAAATGAAAGGCATGTTTAATGGCAAAGGTGATTTAAGTTCAGGCCAAAAATAATTCCATACAACTCAATTCTGATTTTTTTTCTTTCTAACCATTTTTGGGGGTAATGGAAACATTTTTTTTTTCAGTTCTTTAGGCTGGAGTTCTAACGGCAAAACCTCCTGAAAACTATTGAAATGTCAGCTACTGTTGTGTACAAAATCCTCTATATAACAGTGGAATTTGGAAAAGGAAGCCAACAAAGCAGTTGGATTTACTGTGTATTGGAGGAGTTTTCCAGAAACTTTAATTTTCTCTTCAAAATAAAAATGCTGTGAGAAAATTCTCTTTCCAAAACATTTTTGTCCTGCTTCCAGAATATGGAATGAACACATAAGATGTATTTACTAATAATTGATTTTGATTTTGTAAAATTGCACTTCAAAGAAGATAGTTAGCTTAAAGTTAAGAAAATGTGTATTAAATGTTGGGTGTGGAATGGGATACACAGAAAAATCTGATTTTGTATATCTGAAGAATCTTTCATAATATCATTCTTGTAAACTATTAGGAGACACCCTAAGACCTTGTCTTTTCTCTCTTTTCTTGCTATGTAGAATCTAAGCCCAGTTTTCATAAGTCGCTTCTGAAACAAAGCCATGATTCCTTGCTCATAATTATACTTTTTTCTTAAAAAAAAATAGAAAATGAAACCTGAAGCTAAGTACAGTTCTTTTTTTTTTTTTTTTTTTGGGGGTGGGCTATATTTCAAAGAATCGTTTTGGAGACAAAGATGTGGTGTGTGATATAGGCTGGCCCTGGTCCATGGAGGGCCTTCGAAATTATGTGCAAGTGTTTGAATTAGATTAGGCATTACGGAGTTGGATTCACAAAACAGGCTAACCAGTTTTGTTGTCTCAAGAGAGGTCCTACTGCAGGTATGGGGCCTTGATTTCCCTGCAATGGAATACTCAAGCCCAGCAGTTAAAAAAAAAGAAAGAAAAAAAAATTACCAGGTTCTTCTTTCTTCTTTGGAAGGGAAAGCTGAAGCCTTCTGTCTACCTGAAGAGATTTTAATTGCTATTGAATTTCACTGAGATATAAGAAAAGAAAGAACAGCAGTACCATCTTTGCACCATCTTGATTGCAGAAAAGTAAGGAGCAAAGCCATTCAGAACCATAATGGGGACTCTGGTCAGGAAGCAGCTCCTTCTGAGGACTTTGAAGCCAAATACCCTCTAGCAGACTTCTGGGGAAAGAACCGACCAAAGACCTGATGGACAACCAAGAAGAAATACTAACCAAACTAGGCCTGAACAGAGGGCATAGAGGCAATGAAAATACCTGGTTTGTATGATGGAACTGCTTATTTTGGGCCAGCTCTGTCTGGGGTAGAGCTAGTGCTCATCTTTCTGCTTCTCTATGAGGCACACTGTCAAAATGTCTCAGCAGGGAGACCTATGAGAAAGCTTTATAAATAAGAATACATGAAAGAAAGATAGAAATCTATTCACAAAATGGAATAGCGAGCATGAAACAAAAATTCATTAAAAATGTATGACCAGAGTAATAAGACTAGCTTTGTTTTGGCAGTGGCAGCCTGCAGGAAAAAAAAAAAAAAGGGAGGGAGAGAATCATATTACAGAGATGAAAAAGAAGGGAGGCAGAAAAGTGGATTAAATAGAAAACTATACACTTTAGTTTTAAGGATTATCATCAAGAGCCATATAAATTGAGAATGTTAAAGATCAGGAATGGCAAAAAGGGCAGCTGGGTGATGCAGATTTAATTAGGGAGAGAGAGATACACAGGCACAGAAACTGCACATCACAGAATACAGAGCAAGGAAGGCAACACAAAGCGTGCAAAATCTGCTGACTCCTGAGGAATCAGAGGCTGGATCTCCTTGCCAAGAGGAGGGAGCCCAGCGAGGAGAGATGTGAGCAGCTATTTGGAAACTCTACATTGCAGTGTTAATCGCACGCTCTCCTGTACAAGCTGGCAGAGAAGCGTTTCCCCATCCTCCAAGGGCTGAGGTCCCCTTCAGGGGGAAGCAGCCACCCACATCCCCATCATGGTGCTGCCAGGTGTTGTGCCAGATGTTTTCCCGTTGGCACCGGCCTTTAACTAGCCTTTCCTTCCCGCTGGAAAGAGAGCTGGCGATTTCCAGATGTGATACTTATTTATTTATTTATTATTTTTTATTTTTTATTAAAAAAAACCCTAATCTTTAAGGAACAATAAAAAAAAGTCATTACATTTCCTAGGTGGGAAGGTCCTTAAGACTGTCTAGCCTGATGTCGGGCATACTACAGGCCATAAACTCAAGTCATTTTTGCACTAAGCACATCATGTTTCTAACTTTATTTCCCCTTAGCTGCACTCTCAGGCTTTCTGGCTCGCTCCTGTTTGCTTCTGCCTATCAGCATGGTATACCAGGCAGATCAGTTTAACATGGCACAAAATCAACTCAGAAGGAAGTGGCCATTAAGCATGGATTATAGCTACTGTGGGAAAAAAAGTGCCAGCTGTTGGTTTTTGGAGAGTTTCTTCAGCTGAATTCACCATTGGTTTGTCATGCTCTTGAGTTTTAAGAAAGCAGGAGACCAGCATATAGCTTCTCTGTAGGATTCAAAGCTTCCTGGTGGGTTGCTCTTGCTTCTGTTTCCTTCCTTAAGGAGCACAGAGCACAGCAGATTCTGGGATACCTTCCTTGTTCCCAAGCATGGTGCATCCCAGGGCGGGTTAACCACAGCGACATGAAAGGCTTGAGTATTGAAGAACTCTTGGTGATGGACAAAACCTCCACTCACTTGAGTGAGCCTGAGATGAGGCCAAGGAGGCCAAAGCCCTGCCTGCCACTGCCTGTACGAGTAGGTCTGATTTGTGACCCCCATGGTACTAAATGGTCCAGGAAAAAAATGTTATCTGTCTTTCTCTTCCTTGCTTCCATGGACAGCAGTGCCCTTTTCACTGCATTCTGCTTCATGTTCCCTGCCTTGCTGGATTTTGTCAGGGTGGAAGAGGAATATTTTCTGAATTAAGCTGTAGCCAAAATCCAACTTTGTTCACACGGCCTGAGAAGATTAAACCAGAAGAATCAAGGTTAATAACACATTACCTCAGTGTGAACTTCAGAAATAAGTTAGCTTGTCTCCAAAATGCCACTGTAATTCTCTGAATGGCTTACGGCTTCTTTTTAGGAGGGAAAACAATCCCAAATCCTCCTTGGCTGGGTTTCACTCTGGGTGTTGAATTCTGCAACCTCTTACTGAGCTGAAAACTCAGGGTTTGCAGTGGTCATATTATACAAACGACCTCATATTTGGGGCTGCGAGATGTAGCATTGAGTGAGTCCGAGTCGGCATTAGACTGCCTAGGTAACTAAAGACTGGGGATGGGAAAAGAGAGGCAAGGCATATTTTAAAAATTGCAGCAGATGTGAATTATGAATCCAAGGATAACAGTGCCTGTCCTCAGATCTCTTCTTGCTGATGCTTGTCCTGCTGTATTTTAGGCCAAAGTTAGTAGCACCATCTGCCAAAGTATTCTCAATGAAAGCTCTTGGGCCTGACATGAACTGTGTTTGGAGGTCAAAAAAAGAAATACTGTACAAGATTATACTGCAAAGATATAAAGTCTTGGGGTTTATACCATAACATGGTTTAGAAGCCCTAATCCAAATTTGTCTCTTGTTTTGCTTTATATACAACAATACATAATCTTTTTATTCTAGAAATTTTGCTGTCTAAATAGTCAAGGTAGGCAAATATTGGGGGACCTAAGCTCAGTTTTTTTGCACCCTTTAGGATGGCCTAAGCCTACTTGCTATCATCACTATTCAAAGCCTTTGCCACAAAGATATGGTCTCAGAACATTGTAGAAATTGCTTTTATTCCAGTTGTCCCCAGAAATTCAATATTAAGTCCTGAAAGCCTTTTTATCGGTAGTCTTGTGTGTTAAGTTTCTGTTCTGATGAACTGGTGTTTTCTGCATACAATAAGAGAAAAAAGCAGAAGAGCTTCTCAGTCAGTACTGGCTACAACTTATTCTCCCCTATGAGTTTGATTTGGAAATGCTTCCTGAATCCTTTCCATTTCTGCTCTGCTCTCCATTGCAAGATCTCCTGTGAGATGCGTATTTGTTTTCCAGGAAATTTAAGCTAAGGCAGAATAGGCATTCTTGAGAAAAAAAAAGAGATGTTCTCGTTATTTTCTGGATCTTGATGGATGCAGGGAAAAAAAGAAGGAATTAAAATTCTGTGTCTCAGTAGCCTAAACTAAAAAAAAAATCACGATTACTTCATTCCTGGTTAGAATCTTTGACTGTTTCCTCAGGAGGCTGGCTGATTCATTTTGATGCAATCTGCTGCAAATATTTGGATCTCTGAGAACTTTTGGAAAACCCAGTAGTATTTAAAAACTTTTTCATAGTTCATGACTTGTGGAGTTTGTAATTACTACTGGGATCTCTAGTGGAATTTTTTATATTCTGCCAAATAAACTGCTTTGAAGCTACAATTTCCTTAACGCTTGCTAAGATAAAAATTCAGTGAAGCAGATCTAAGGCCTAGTAGTAATGTCGCCTGTGTAATTTTTATGCCAGTTTTGACAAAGGAATGAATTGCTGTTTTACCCTCATACCTGTAGAAATAATAGCCAGGAAATTATCTGTATAACCTTTGCAGCAATTAAGTTTTTCATCAGTTCTTGCTATAATCAAGAAGGAAGTTGGAAGAAAGGACTGTGTTGCACTTTCTAATTCTGTTATGCTTACAAATGCAGCAATTAGTTGAGACAGAGACTTATTAATAAGTAAAATTTTGCTGATGGTCTCTCATCTGTACTTATTTAAGACCCTTTTATCATTTGAAAGAAGTAATTGATTAAAATCAAGTAAGAGTCTGCATTATGGCTGCCTTTGAACTGCCTGCAATGAGCCTCTAGCTCCACTCAGGAATGTGCAAAGTGATTAACTACATTTTACAGGTTATATTGCCTTTATTCTAAACATTTGGCTGCATCTCAGTAACTTCATCAGAGTAAACATTTTTTCTTCTGTATTGTAACTTCTCAGGGCAAACGAATGTGAACCCATCTGGAGAAATTCCCAAGCTGCAACTTTTTGAGGAGATATGGAGGGATTCAGTTGACTCAAGAACAACCATTGATGGAGAATGATAACTTCAATGACCACAATCTGCAGCTGCTTCTGCTTTTGGTGAGTTGTAAAGAAAGCTCCCAATCCCAGGTGAGATCCTGTGGCTCCATATATGGCACAATTTGGTGGTAGACAGATGAAAATGCTTGTCCTTGCGTGTTGTGTCCATGCCAGATGTCAAAGGGAAGCACAGGATAGGCATGGGGTGGCAAGAAAGAGTGAGTTGGAGTGACTGACTTTATCATCACACTAGCTCCTTGACTAATGAAGGACTTGAGGACATGTTTAACTCTTAGCTATTAAAAGGAGACCATGGGTATGTTTGTAGGTGCTTTGTTGAATAGCATTTGTATTTTGTTGCATGTTTTGCTAAACAGGGCCCTAAGATAATTTCATTGTCAGTGATAAGACATTGATTTATAAGCCATGTTGCAGACACTTAGTCCTTTGAGGTTTGTGTTATGCTCATTCCCACATGGATAAAGCAAGTAACAAGCTTCCAGATTTTTCCAGGACTACTGGGTTTTTAATTTTTCTCTTTGTCTAGATGCATGCAAACCTGTTTAAATGTGGAAAAGCACAGGAATATGACTAACATAATGACTGAAAACATAAGTATTTAAGATGTTTGTACTGTGCAAGTCATTCGTCATGGAGGTGGAATAGCAGTCAATTTTTAATTCAGTACAGACCATCTAGAAACTGATGACATGTTGAGTGTAGATATTCATCTTACATCCCAAGGATTGCCCAAAACCAAAGCCTCAGAAAGAGCTATTTGCTAGATAAATCTTCTGTGTCTTCTGCTTGTTTTGAAGATGTTACTCGTTTCACGCTCAAAACTTCATCCATTTGTTCTCTATTAAGTTCATCCATTTGTCTTCTATAAAGTTCACCTGTGGGAAAGAATTGACAACCTATTACTCTTGCGATGACCCTGTTGCACTGCAAAGGCTATATGCTCCCAGGAGTATGTATGGGGATGAATGAGGGCAAGGATTTGAAAATTCAAAGCAGGTGCCAGCACAGTGTCACTCACACCATATGTGCAAACTACTTCCAGCCTTCAAGGAAAGAGCAGCACACTGGTGGCACTGTGTAAGGATTAATGTCAGTGCTAACCACCAGTGCCTAGTTTTGCCTATATCTTCCTGAAGGGTAATCACTGACTAAATGCTCAAAAGTGCTTAGGAGGACCTTGCAATGGGACAGTATCCAGATGGAGGAGCCCTCTGATATTGCAGAAAACCCAGGCTCTGAAGCTTAGAGATAACCAGGTCTGTAGCTGAGAGCCAGAGCAGAAGAGTTCCCAGCGCTGACAAAACGAGTGGGAATTCTCCCAATGCTCTCCATGGCAGGTTTTCTCTAAATTACTTCCTCCCACAGTGCGTGGTGGTGGTTTTTTTCTTGTTCCCATTTACTCCAACTGCTTCTTCTGCCACTTTTTTTTGTTTCCATCTGCGCATTGACTATCTGGCTCTGTGAGCTATTGCCTTTATGTGCAAGGTCATGGCAGCATCTTCAGCAGCTGCCAGTAAAGGAAGTGTAGAAATCTTCTCAAAAAGGCTTTCCCTTTAGTTGTCTTCTGTCCCTATTTCACCTTTATCAGTGCACTTTTCTCCCACATCTTCCTTTTTGACTAAGCTAGCCCCAGAGCTCTGCTCACATCTCCGACTTTTTCAAGCAGAGGCAGCCCCTGTGTTGCATGACTTGCTGCCTTGTCCCATGCTTGCGAGTGAATGGCAAATAGGGTAATTGGAAGTTAGACTAGAGAAAGAACTGTTGTAGTCTTCACACTTCCTCTTATCCCCCACTTAACCTACTCTTTCTGATTCAGAAATAGAAAAAAAATCCACAGAACTGAATATATAATTTTTCTTCTTGACTCAGTTCAGCACACTGGAAAATGGGATAGAAAATAAAACCATCTTTTTTTACCATAAGGTCTGTGTACCCATTCCTACATAAGGCATAGCATCGAGTCTATAGATGAAAAAAGAACCTGTTAGGATGATGATAAAAAATATGTTTATTCTGCTGTTTGCTACTGTTCCTAAGAGAACCATGATGGGTTATGTACTTGCAAATAATATTTACTCCATGGAAAATACATAGAAAATTCTCACTGATTATTATCCATAGTTGGGTTACTTCATTAGTTCTGGGTATAATGGAAGGAAAGGAAGGAAAGGAAGGAAAGGGAGGAAAGGAAGGAGGGAAGGAAGGAAGGAAGGAAGGAGGGAAGGAAGGAAGGAAGGAAGGAAGGAAGGAAGGAAGGAATTTACTCCATGGAAAATACATAGAAAATTCTCACTGATTATTATCCACAGTTGGGTTACTTCATTAGTTCTGGGTATAATGGAAGGAAAGGAAGGAAAGGAAGGAAAGGGAGGAAAGGGAGGGAGGGAGGGAGGGAGGGAGCGAGGGAGGGAAGGAAGGAAGGAAGGAAGGAAGGAAGGAAGGAAGGAAGGAAGGAAGGAAGGAAGGAAAATCTGTCTGCTCAGTTGACAGTATGGACACAAAACTGTGGAATTTTACCACCAATAGAAGTCAGAAATTCACTGGGCACAGCTGGAGACATCAGAGATGTGCCAAAACCAGAAGCTGATATCCAACACCCCTCACTGAATTAAAATAAATAAGACTTCTAATTTCACCTAATTCATTTAAGGATGTGAACGCAAACACTCCTTACAGGCATCTTTCTCTGTCCTCAACATCTTTAAAACCCACTGAGGTCAACGTCTGTGTTTACAGTGTTTGTTGGAAGTGGCCTCATCTTGCCCTCCAGACCAGAGTCACCCCTGTCCTTCATTGTGACCCTACCTGCTTGACTTTAGATGTAAGTATGACGCACCCTCTTACATGCCACCCCGATGTGCCATGAGGATAGGTCATCCCGGTGGGATGTGCATGTGGGCCCATGCAAGCAACCAACCACATGATTTACAGTTTGCTAGGCAACTTTATTCCTTCAACTTGGAAGCCATGGCTATTTGCAAAAGTGCAACCTAGAAGGAAAAGTGGACATGGCTATGAATATGGACACCACATTTCAGTGTTGCGTAGACACTTGATGGCACACACTAGGGATAGGAGAGGAGAGCTATTCCCCCCAGTAACTTAATTTCTAATGAATAAGTAATATTTGAGCTGGGAAGGAGAAAGAGCTTGGCTGAGTCTCAAGCCTTGCTTGTACTAAAGTTAAAATTCCTTCACCAATAGTTATTTAGAAAAAGTGGAATAATTCTGCCAAGAGATGCTGAAATACATTTAGTTCAGAACAGCAAATAGTCTGCTAAGGTAGTCGGCCAGGTAACTTAGCAGCCATGTTCAAGGCTGTGGTGTGGGAATGGCTTTAGAGCTGGATGTCTTAACCTCAGCAGGTTCTTTAGCAATAGCAGATAGGCTTTGCTAGAGGAGGGAGAAGTGTGTCTCTTTCTCTTTGGCATTTTGACCAGAAATTCTATCCTACCATAGAAACCTTTCTTATGAAAATTTCATCAAACCTGGCATATTGCCATGAAAAGACTCCATTTGAGCAAACTAGCATACTCCAATGATAAACTAAGTTTCTGGAAAACTCCCAAATAACTCTACTGCTTGGCACTTGCTTATGTTGCTAAATATTGAAGGGTAGACCATAGCATTTTCATTATGTGATGCTTGGAAAAAAAAAAAAGGCCACAATATCAGAGAGGAATTTTTGCTGGGAGCCTCCTTTGTACACTGCAAAAAAATTCTGAAATTCTGTGAGTATGGTGAAACCACAGAGATAATTAAACCGCTAAACATGAGAGATTCCCACTGTATGATCAAAACCCTCAGGCTGTGGTTGCCCAAGATGAAGTCTTGGCAGCAATACCAGCCTGAGGTATTTCTGTCCCTTTTTTTTTTTTTTTCTCTCTGTTTCCCACTTAGCCTTTCACACATGTTTCTGCACCCACCCTAGTACTAAGGAATTTAAATTGGTTTTAAAAAAAGAAGTCCTACGTGTTTCTTTAAAAATGGAAAATGGATCTGATGTATCACAGCTTCACAGGCAGCTCTGCATGCAATGGCTGAAAAAGTCCAGCAACAGGTTAGGAACAAATGCAGGTATAAAAAGAGGCAAAACTTACGTATGAAATCCTGGCTAGAGATAATGGACAAGTCTTTGGGTCTGAAGACACAAAGTGTGGCACTGCACCTACCTCATGTAGGTGGTTGATGAGAAAAATCTCTTGCAGCTTCTGCTTATAGGCTTCATTCCAAACTCAACGACGTCAATAGAAGCATCTCTTATTGACTCCAGGGCTTCTGGTCCATGGAGTTACTCTGTTTTCTAGTTTGTCAGCAAGAGGCAATCCAAGTTTCATTTTTCTGTGAACAGAAATAGCTAACTCGAGAATATTTTCCTGATTTTTT
Source organism: Tinamus guttatus (assembly GCF_000705375.1). The sequence continues at coordinate 15,857 of NW_010586478.1, forward strand.
CAGCAATCATGAAGATTTCTTACTCAAATATAGACCTTGAGAGTCATCGCTCTAATTTTAGATGTCTCTCATGTTTACAAGCTTAATGATCATACATTTTAGCTCTCTGACATGTCTATGTTAGGGCTAGATGAAGTGAGACCAAGGAACACTATTTATTATCTCCCCTCTGACTATAATCAGATGAATCCTGCTCTAAGTTTTGGAAGTAGAACCCAACACCTCCTCACAGTGCTGTTAATATTTGTGCCAAGGATCTCTTAACTAGTTTCTTGATGACTCAGATGGCAGAACTTCAAAGGGGTGAGGCATGGGTAATCTGAAATACTGTTTTTCTCTCTGTTTATACAAACACATGCACATGCATTAACTTAAAACACATAAATGCAAAAAGTCCTTTCTCTTCTTGTAGATTCACCATTACAAAGGTCCTCTTGTCTCAGACCCTGTAAGGCTGTTTACATGACTTCAAAGCAGATGCTTACCCCAGTTGTGACGGAGTGGTACATCTGCTTGGCACAGCTGTGAAACAGCACATTTTGTACACGGTGGCGGAAAACTGGGTCCTCATGAATTTTATTCTCTTTGACTGAAGATTTCATCTTCCGTCAGTGCAAAACTGCAGTAAGGACTTTCCAACAATCAATCAAAACCTGTTCTTTACCCAGTGAAAATATGAGAATGGAAAAAAACCTCAAAAGCAAAATACATGACTAACATACATAGGGCAGGCCTGACAAACACACCAAGGAAGCAGGTGAACTTCCTTCTCCCTGATCCTAATTTAGACAACCACTAAGTACATGAAAATGGTTATTATTTCTTTCAAAATCATGTGTGACATTTATTGACTGCAGGACAGTTGGAGGCTTTCTTTTTTTTTTTTTTTTTTTTTGTACTGAATGTTCTATGGAAGATAAGCAGTGGTGCAGCAGGATTCAGTGCTGTGGAAAGACCCCCTGCCATTTCCAGCTGGTACTCCGGATCAATGTAAATTCATTGACCTCTCTGCTATGGCTGTTAATGTGACTTCTTGTGATGTGGGTTCCTATTCACTGGGAATGGAACTCTTCCATTCAGAATAGCGTAATGTACCCATCTCAGTAACATTAGGATTTCCCACTGAGTAAGAAATAAATGAACAATTTTTCCAGGGTTTGTTCTCTCTCTCCCTGCTGTTGGGATAATTATAGTTTTGAATTGCTGTCATTACCTTAATGACCTGTTGCAGGGTGAGGAGAATAATGTGAGGAGATTTAAACTGAGACTGGTGAACAGCAGGTGTTCAGTCCACCTTAGGCCTTGGGGATGGCAGGCATGTGGTTTGGCCATTGAGAAAGTCATGATTCTGGTGGACTTTCATGGTGAGTAGGCTTCTTGTCTTCAGGGGCATCACAAAATGCAGAAGCTGAGAGGGTCTTGTAGATACTATAAGCCTTTTCTATGGCAAAATGATAAATACTGAGCAGCTCAGTGAGTATCTCAATTCCTATTTATGGACTTTACCACAGAAAGTGGCAAAATTTAGAGGCACTTTTTTTTTTCCAAAGCTTTGCCTGTATGTTTAAATTGAACAATAAGCCAATAAAGTGAACCTAAAGTAGTGCGTTTGCAAAGAGTTGTGAGGCTGAAGTGATCCTTGTGCCCTTCCGTATTAAGGAAAAGTCCAGGGAAGGTACCAAGAGCGTTGCAAAAGGTGGTGCAAGGAAGAGATGACATGGTTGGGGTTCATGTCACCTAAATTTGAATATGGCAGTTCTTTTATGCCGTGTAAATGTTAACGCCTGGGTTGCTCCCTATGTCTAGACAGGTTTGCTTACAAGATTCAACATCAGTTTCCGTATGTGATGAACTGCACCCTAGAAGTGCCCATTTCTCTACACTGACTACAGAGAGAGGCTAAACAGCTCAGATGCGGACCTCTACACTCCAGATCTGCTGTTAAACAAGCGAATATCGCTCTAAACATCCAGAATTAAGGTTCATGCAGGAACCTTTAATATGAAAGCAAACTAACAGAAAGAGGAGTTTACTGAGAAAGAGACAGGATCTAAACTTGGTAGCACTGTTCACACCAGTTCCTAAGCAAGATGGCACTGCACTGCTCTGAAGCAAACATTACATTTCACTGCAAGAACCGATGCAGAAAATTGCACCATCTTTATAGTTGACATCTCGCAATAGCTCCCTGCAACGTTATGTGGATAATACATCAAATGCAGGAAAGCCTGGAGTCCGTGGGGCTCCAGAGGCAATGGCAAAGAAACTTTCTGCCATTGCTTTCTGCATAGCACCCAAACCAGGTTAATATGGAGTAAGAAGTTGGCTTATTTCCAGATAGGAATTTTTAGCAGTTTGAGTCATTACTGCCAGGGCTAAGTCCCAACCTGAGAAAAAGCTTTTTCTGAAGGATGTTATTGCTAGTAATATTAAGAGAAAAAACTCAGTTTCACAAAAAATCTATTTTCTTTTTTTGGGGGGAGAGCAAGCATCCCTGTCAATACTTTTTGTCATACTGCTTTCTTCATGACTCTGCAGTTCTTCCTGCCCTGTCCCCTTGGGAAAGACTAGATGCATTTTCCTTGGAAGTCAAGACAGAAAGGTTAAATTAGATGATCATAGAATCAAAGGCTCTTCAGTCAAAGGATTAGTTCACTGAAAGAGTGAATGGAGAACATACTAAACATATAAATATCAATGAATGCTCTGTAATATGCCTTGATATGCAGTTGTATGGTATCTATCAAAGGTGTTAAAAAGACAGCTAAAGTGAGAAGAAAAATCTTTAAGTGAAAAAAAGTAAGAGTCATAGATCAAACCTTATTAATGCCTGTCACTTACAACACCCACGTCAAAGGAAGAAATTAGCACCTCCTGACACAAATCCCACATGCACAAAATGCGAGTAATGCACGTGAAATGCAACAAAAAAGGGAAGAATATTAAAGCAATCGGTCAAAGAAAGGATTCATCTCCTCATCCTAACTATGCATGAAGCAACAAATAAAATGTCTATAGAGAAATTTTATAGAAAAGTAGCTGGGTACACCAGGGACTGCAGTCAAAGCGTGGAAGCTGTGAAGAGCAGATGAAGAAGAACTAAGCTTGATCAAACACGGATCAAAAAATACCAGTGAACTGAGAAATAATGCGTATGTAGATGAGGCATGGGGCTAAACACTGATATAAAACTAAGTGCTTGTTTAGAAAGAAAACCAGTCCTTGCTGGATATCACCAAAAAACAAGATGCTGAAGCCAGAACAGCAGCAAATGTTTCTGTGACAGAAAGCCCCTACAGTACTCAGGTTGGCTAAAGATAAGACAGGCAAGTAACTTGATATCATGAATTTAAGAGCTACGCACGATTGATCTTGTCTCCTGTAGTAGAGGTCAAAAGACCAGACTTTGCAATTATGTTATGGAAATGAAAAGATCATATGAGAGGTTGGAAAAAAGAGACCTGTTCTGTGTCTAACTTACAGAGAGGTGAGGGACAACATAGTGATGAGCTATGTAGTTTTATGTCCTGGATTTGTCACTCTATACAGCTGTGCTGGCAATGGTGATGTCTGGTCAACTGTTAACTTTACTGTCCATTAATATATCACTGCCCCTTGCTGGTAGCAGTGATCAAGCCTCGCTGAAATACTCCTACTCTTTAAAAAGACTAGTCCAGCAGCTTCCCCAACTCTGCTTTTCATCCTATTTCAGCTGGCTTTAAAACCCCCAAAGTAAGCACAGATGAGGAGTTTGGGGACCCAACAGCCATTGGAAACCTGTGATTTTCTAGCTTATTATGATTGTTTTTGCTGGCATTCCTCCTCAGTCAAACGAGGGCGGCCCCCTGCCACGTGAGACTGATAAGCAGTGTGTGTTGCAAGTATGGGTGTATATAAATGGAAGGCTGAGGCCTTGTTTTTACTGAAGGGAATTACAGATAATGCTGCCTACTCTCTCTCCCCCACTCTTACACTCCTACCCCATCAGGAGCTAGAAATACCCCAGAGACTGCAACAACCCTACGCCACCTGGGAACGGTGCCAAAGTGACGGCTGTCTGAGAGCTGCTGGAGTCGGCTCCAGCCTGGCCTTTCATACCCGCTGCATGACCTTCCTAAACCCTGGGGGATTAGTACCCTCTGAGCCCCATTACACCATCTGTTAAAGAGCTTCCTACATGAGGGAAGCTCTCGGCTGCCTGAAGAGAGCTAGAGCTGAGGCTGCACAAAGATCTTCCTTCACTCCACAGTAAAGGCTCTTAATTTTCCAACTAACTGAGTGCATGTATGCCATGTGAAATGCTCACAGGGACTACTTCCTGGGATTAGGAATTCAAACAAACAAGTAAACAGAGAAGCAATATTAGCCTGCTTTTGCCTTACTATTAAAAAGGGTTTTATGACCTGAAAATTATATGCAAACTGATTTTGGCAGTGCTTTCTCAACTAATCTACTCTGCACATACATGTGTCTGTCTTCTTACTTACAGCATTAGCTGTCACCATGGGGCTCTGCCTTTATTTTCTTCAACAGATTTTTAGTGGGTTCTTTGGCCCTAAAAATAAACAATATATCCTGGGGATATGTTTGTCTCCTCAGCCCCCGTGTGCAGGTTGCTGCGTGATTCCTACCAACTGTACTGAGCTTTCTATCCTGCAGCCCCATACAGACCTTCCATGTGGCAGCATGGGAGTTTAAGTTAGCAGATGAGTTATGGAAGCTGGTGGATATTTGCAGTAAAGGAAACACTTTCTTTTATGAAACAAACAAACAAACAAAAAACTCAAAACAACAACAAGAAAAAGAACCACAAGAGGCACTAGGAGTAGTCTTGCTCATCCTTTGTGTTTCATACTGAGATGGTCAGTCCTTTGTAGGGAAGGGTGCCTACTATTCTGTCATTTCTCTAATAGGCTGGGCTCCACGATCAGCTGAATTATAAAATATTATAAAAAATGAACTGACCTGAGTCACTTTGTTGGCACCTCTCCCAGTTTCAGTTCCATCAGATCATCAAGCTCTGTGGTCCTGGAGAACTCAGAGCATTTGGGAGCAGGCTATGAACTTTTCCCCTCTAGATGAAGCTCAGTTTATGGATTATGAGGCTAATTTAGTAACTGGAGTTAGAGTGCTGGCCTATGGGAAGAGGTCTGCGTCACAGAATCACATGAAAGTCTGTGTTGGAAGAGACCTCTGAAGATCATCTGATCCAACCTTCTGTTAAAAGCAGGGCCTTAGATTAGATGATTCAGGACACGGTCTTGAATATTTCCAGCAAGAGAGATTACGCTACTTCTCTTGGCAACCTATTCCACTGTGTAATTGTTAGAATGATGAATCATTTACTTTTTTTAAAGCCACGTGGAATTTTCCTTGAAACCAGTTGTGCCCATTTCCTCTTGTCCTGTCACAGTGCATCATTGAGAGGTAAGTGCCTTCTCTATAACTACCTCTTAAGTATTGGAAGACTGTGATTAGATTGACCTTAAGCCTTGCCTTCTTAAGGCTGAGCAAACCCAATTCCTTCAGCCTTTTTTTCATCTGTCAAGTTTTCCAATCCTTGGATCGTTCTAGTGGCCTGGAATCTCTTCAATTTCTGAGGCCAGACTAGCGTACAGCTCATGTTCTAAGGATACTTGAAGACACACATGCACATATAAAGTTCCTCTCAGAAAGCTAATTTAACTGGTCTTTTTGGAATGCCTAGGCCATATGGTCCTGATTACTTATATAGATAAGTATGTGTATTTTTCTCTGCCTAAAAATAACCAAACTTAGAGGAGAGAGATGCTTTTGTGTAAATTATTTAAAAATGGGTAAGTTGCTAATCCCTTGAGAAGATGCTCACTAGTGTTGGACACAGTGCCAGGAAACCCCTGAGAATACAAAGTTGGGCCTGGCCACTCTACTGTGCTTCAGCCAGGTCCTTTTACACTCTCATCATGACTACCCTGCCTGCTCCCTCTTGAATTAGTGCACATTCCTGTAGAACACTTGATGAAATGACGCTGCAGGGCAAATATAACTGATGTCCTTCATTGGTGTGGTTTCTTTCCTCCCTCTACGCTCCTACTTTTCAATAACTGTCTTTAAATTTTCACAGACTCTAATGAGACTTGGAAGGCTGAATCACAGAATGCTTAGGATAGGAAGAGATCTCTAGAGATCATCTAGTCCAACCCCCTGCTCCAGCAGGGACACCTACAGCACGGGGCACAGGGTGGCATCCAGGCAGGTTTTGAAGCTCGCCAGAGAAGAAGACTCCATCACCTCTCTGAGCCTCCTGTTCCAGGGCTCCATCACCCTCACAGGAGAGAAGCGCTAACATCGGTGTCTATTCATGGCCAGAGTTACCTTGATGAAGATTGTTCTAAGTTACTTTAGCAGCTTAGGGCAGAGGGAGCGATAGAGGGAGAACTGTGAGAGACAGTGCATGAAAACACTCAGGTCTAAGATGGGTGGATGTGGGTTGGATGAGGGCCCCTTAGACACACTTGAACAACATGCACCATGCTCTTCTGTTCCTCCTTCTTCATCTGCTTTGAGGCTAGTTGTTTAATCAGGGCAATGTGTTGCCCATGACTCCTTGCAGCTACCACATTCTCCCTGTAGCCATCCTTGGCTGACTGTGCTATAGTTTGGGATATTGCAAGAAGGCAACCAGGGCAAGGCTGTCTTTTAACTGGGGCTAGTTGTTGTTCTTGGCAATCTGCCATCTTGGAAACTATCTCCTCTGTCTGCACCTATGCCTATATTGAAGGATTTCCTGAGGTTAAACGCACTAACACTTGACAAGGTCTCAGATGTAAGTGTGAACATGAAGGAAAATGTGCATATTTGTTGTTCATTTTTGGACAAATAAACAATTAAACATTGAATTTCTCCTCAGTTACAGCATCGTTCCTTGTGACATTCTTCACAAAACAGTGTTTTTTTTTTTTTATGGATGCTGAGCAAAAAGTCCTGTTTCTAAGATTCACATAGGACCTTCTCAAATAAGGATTTTATATGGCACAGTTCATAACCTGCCTTCACCTGCTTCTATCCCCAATCTCATTCTCTAAGAAAGTTGATCCTGAGGGTGAAACTACAAGGGGACCAGCTATTTCTGTCTCCCTGACATTTCTCATTACAGCCTTCCTCATTCCCCTAAACATTTTGTTTCTGTCAGCATTGCATAATCTCTTTCATGACAGTGGAGGAGATCTGACATTTAGCTGAGCTTTGCATTGGCTATCTGGGCGTAACAATGCGGTGGGTTTTTACTATTAATGCTATTATAATTTTCTGGAGTTGCTGTGAGAATGTGAGAATCATGCTTCTGAGTCCCAGCTCCCCTCCTGCACTGACTTGCTCCAGTTCCCCCCTATTTCACAGCAGATCCAGATTTGTGTTTTATTCAGGGTTCCAGACCCTATACGTTTCTGTGGCTGTCGTCGTAGTGGCACCTCCCATCTGACCCTGCCAACATTTCTGTTAAGCAGGGAAATACATTTATGCCCGTATTGTAGATAGGTCCTTAAAACATAAGCAAACCGTGTAATTTGCCTTCAGTTCTACACTGGAAGTCTGTGGGAGGTCAAGAGTTTTGATCAAGTTCCCTCAGCCTTGGAAGCAGGCGGTCTCACCGCTGGATGACCTCTTCATCTCTACAGCTACCTCCTTCAAGCCTGTTGGGGCTTCTTTTGCTTCTGTTTCTCAAAATCAGTATTTCCACATCAGAGCTGGGCTGCATTGCCGAGTACTGAACTAGCACTCGGGAGAGAAGACAACGGCCAAGCTGGGGTCCAGAGTCTCCCAGCACCCCAGTGGATACCAGCCAACCCTGACCCTCCCTGACAAGACAACTTCTTCCCCACTTCAGGAGCAGGCAGAGAGCCTTAGACTTTCCACCTCACCTTCATCTCACCAGAAATAAGGAAATGATTTAATTCAAGTTTGATCAGTCACTGAGTCGCAAGGGACCAGATTTCCTCGTGCATCCCATCAGAGCTCACAGGGTTTGAGTCCAGCTGAGGAACAGCCCTGCCATGCCACTGGGACACATATACTGTATGTGTGCCTATATATGTGTATAACAAAGATGATTAAAATGGTGTGCAGAAGTTTAGGGGTAACCAGATAAAAATCTCAGACTACGACTGGTCTATATCATAAGAAACCATGAAGTGATGAGTAAGTTCTCCTATTCTTGGAAAACAAGGAGGCAGGGCAAAATTTCCCATTTACCACCCTCTCTCCCTTTGGGACACCCTGTGATTAATTATTGATAGACTATAGATGGTCAGAAAAAGAATTCTTTCCTTCATCAAATGACAGTTAGACGCTGTTTTCATGGTAGCTGGCAGAACTGGTGATATTGTTTTTCACATCCTCCAAAGGTTGTATATCAAATAATAGCAAAAGTGAGTTCCAGAGATCCAGCACCAGCAGTTGAGTTGAAATATGTTCAGTGTCACAGAGGACAAATATTATTTCTGCCATGTTCTACCTGAGAGTAATTTTGGAGCAGAGTGAGTACAAAAATGCTTAATTTGAGATGACTTCCTAGTTACCTTCCTCCACAACAGACAACTGCTAATCATCAGAAAGGATCCTTTTTGTTGTTGTCGTTATAATTGATTTCAAGGGCTAAGAAGAATAAAGAATTTTACAGGCTAATAAGGTTTATTGTGAGGGTGACAAAGCCCTGGAACAGGCTGCCCAGAGAGGTTGTGGAGTCTCCTTCACTGGATGCCACCCTGTGCCACATGCTCTAGGTGTCCCTCCTGGAGCAGGGGGATTGGACTAGATGATCTCTAGAGGTCCCTTCCAACCTTCACCTGTGATTCTGTGAAGGACAGCTGGAGATCTATGCATATTTTCAGTGGAAGAACACTAAATCCATATACATTTGGAAGCATAGTCCACTGTTTTTGGAAATGAAAATAATGAAGTTAAGCTTTCAGTTTTACAAAAAAAAAAAAAGTCTAGTGGAAAGAAATCAGGCCACAGAGCCATTTTTTTATTTACTCCTGCTCTGTATTTAAATAAGGTAAGTTAATTCCAGCCCAAAGCAGATGAGGACCTGAAAAATTCATATTCCACTTCCTACCTAACTACCATTAAACAAGGCCTTGTTTCAGGTTCATTCTGAGTATATTTCCCAACTTCTTGTTTTTTCATATCAATTGCGATATTTTTTCTTTCATTTATTTTGTTGTAAGAGGTTTAGAGCCAAACATTGTCTTCAAAGTACCACAGTAACCTGCTGTTCACAGACAAGTCTGAGTAATTTTGCTTTAAAAAATCTGGTTAAGGATTAGCCAACTGCAAGGTCTACAGTCTGGGAAGAATATATGAACAGGAAGTATTCAGAAGCATATCAATAAGTCAGGCTAGAGCTGAAATTAAGTTCTGCAAAATGAAGATTCAAGCCATTAGAAATGTTCCCATATTCAATCATTCCAATGAAAACAATTTTGATTGGAATTTTTCCCTTGATGTGTTTGTAAGCCAAACTCTGCATCATTTTGTTAGGAAAGAAGAGCCAGATTCATCAGCTTCCTGTGAGTTTCACAGTCTATTTTCATTCTTTATGTGAAGTGTAGAAAGTAAGGAATGACAAAAGTTGAAATGCAAATTCAGTTTTTGAAATTGCTTGCATTGAGCTACACAGAAATGTAAATGTGCCAAAAAACAAGGGCTCGGGTTTTAACATTCCCCCATGCTTAACTTCAAATCAGGGAGGAATTTCTGTAATTTCAAATTGAATCTTATGGCTGCTGCTTGCAAAGTGCTCCCAGGTGCATAATACAATGGAGTGTTAATTATTGAGTGATGTGTACAAGCATTTGGCAGGAATGGGGAGAGTGGGAAATAAGCAAGATGAGCTGAAAGGAATTGAGAGCTCAAAGGAAACTTGTAGAGATCTGTCCTAAAAAACTTCAAGGTTACCATAGCAACAGAAGACAGGAGCATGCAATGGGCGGCATCTCTTTGCCTTGCAAAGACAACCACTGCTGAGGGAAAGTGAGCTTCCCAGAAGAGCTTTGCAGAGAAAAAAAAGGGTGATCCTTTGGAAAAATGCATAGTCCCTCTGGCAATCACTCCTGTTCTTTGGCAGAGTTTGGACCCTTCCCAACCAGTGACTGCTTCCTGGAAGGAAACTGTCTATGCCAGTCCTGAGGAATGATCTTTCATATCTACTCCAGGCTTAAAGCCCCCAAACCCATCATAGCATGTAACATCACAGCATACAGTTTCTATACTCAGGCCATAAGTATCATCCTAGCACTCTCTCTCATACACCAAGCTATAGCTAGGCCAAAGTTTAGTAGATCGAACCGAAGAGGACATAAGAAAGTAAGGTTCTAGCAATGCTACAAGACCATTCAGTGGTAGAAACAGGTTTAAAGAGGTGAACCAGGATGTTATTTGTATTTCTATTTCTATATGGGCCTTGAAAGACAATTCCGTAGATAACATCACAAGTCATCATAGTAATGAAATAATTTATATGTAAACAGCCCCACAGGTTACGTCTGCTTTCACTGAAATTGCTGGGTGCTTGATGTTGTCTTCTGTGGGAGCAGGTCAGGATGTTTATTGATCCATAACATGTCTTCATACATGCTACAGCACTGGAGAATTAAATAATTCATATACCAAGCTGAAATAATAAATAATCAGTGAGGGAGCTTAAAATTCACAGTACATAAGAAAAGATGGATTGTTACAGCTTATTATAAAGCTACCCCTATAGTCAGGCCTTGGGGTTCAGTGCATAATAAAGCCTATGAAACTGTAATTAAGCTCTGCTTCCTCAGGCCCTTGAAATTCAGATGGGAAGAATGCAGGAAGGAGATATGATTCAAAGGGTGATGGGAGGGATTGCTAATAACACAGAGTCAAAGAGAGGTCAGTCTGAAACATACCTTGTGGACAGCAGGTGTGGTAATAAATTAACCGTGTATACTTCAAGGCTGGGCAAGAGATACCCTGAGGAATTCCAAGGAAGAGTAAACTGTGCATGGCAGAGCTTGCCAAGGAATAATCTGCTGATTTGGGATCTGCTCTCGGAGGTGCTCCACACTTAAAATATCTACAGACAACTGAAAACAGGGCCAGATGTGTTCTTGTTCTGTGGCCCCTTTCTTAGTCTGGGTCTTTTCCAGCACAATGAATCTTATCTACCATTGCCTGAGACAGTTCTGCACCTGCATCCTGACAGCCTGACATGCAAGGACTGCTGCTTCAAGGGAGACGTGTGGTTGACAAAAAAGGGCAGATACATCAGAATGAACCTTGTTGCCTGCCCTGACTGATATAAGCCATTAAAACATAAGGTGGTCTTGGAGGAGCTCTAGATCCATCACTCCTTCCATTCATATATTAAACTATCTAACCTAGCTATCTGATCTATCCTAGTGACCCATGGGTGGGAACCTGCCTTCCCATTCTAGCAAATAGCTCTTGGAGAACTGCAACAGCCTGCCTTCCCCAGTAAACCCAGTCCAGAAGGTTGTGTGTATCTGAGTAGAAGGTCACTCAAGGATGCCAGATCAAGATTTTGAGATATGGCAAAAGGCCTTCCTGCATGCAATCATCCTGACAGAGAAGAGCAGAAACCCGGTGACACAGATGTTTGAAAACAGTTAGGACTGCAATAGTCTGATGTTTTCAGAGAAGACGTGGGTAGTGAAGATAAGGCAATGAGGCACACAGATTGGCTTATTACTGTTCATCGGTCTTCAGTGTTTTATAAACTAGCTATTGAAAATCAATGTGTAAATTGCACTGCTTTGAAAACCGAATGGAGAACCCCAGTCCTATGTTATTAGTGGCTGAAAAGACAATTTTATAGCTACAGCCTCAAGACTTTGGAACAAAAGAAAAGATTTTACTGGAGGCAGTTGCTGCAGTCAAATCTGTTAATCACCCCAGACTATGAAGTTTTGCTGACATTTGCAGGCTCTGAAATTACATGACCCAGATTCTGCATCTTTTTCTCATTTCAGAAATCCAAATATGAGAAGCAGCTCTGTTTGTGACATTTTAATGATCTGCAGTTTACACAAAGGGAATAAGAGACTCACCAGACAGCTTTTGACGTTACATTTTTGGTAGGAAGTTTTCATGTACTCCCACTTTTTGATCTTTTATCCATATGCTGAAAAGGTGTTAAATTCTGTGTACTCAAGGATGGTAGGATTGAACCTTTACCGGCAATCATTTAAAATGCCTTTGCATCTTTTGTCCCCTACTGTACACTGTTCATACAAAGGCCAGGATACACTCTAATATTTGGTGCTGTTTGAATATAAAGACATCTCGCTGCCAACATTTACTAAACACAGCTCAGCTGAACAGAGGAAAACTGTGGGTGATTTTCCTGCCTGTATTCCAGCAACTAATGAATTTTACAGTGAAACAAACTCAGCACATGAATGGATAACCTTCTCCATGAGATATATCTCACTTTAAGTCTTAAACAGCAACATTTTGCTTCAGTTTTCTTTAAGAGAGAGAGAACATGGATTGTTTTTTTGGCTGGACTCTTGCACTGAGGAGTGTAAGGAGCTGCAAAATACAGGATAGCTCTTTAGTTAATGGATTTTTACATAGGAATTAGTGGGAGAAAGCTAGGTAACCTTGATTTTTAGGTGCATTTTTAATTCATTAGTAAGGATTGGTAGAGAATCAACAGTCATAACCTGCCTTAGATACTGCTGTCTGAAGAGGAAGAATCTTCATCTAAAAGGTGGAGAATAATCACGTTCTTGAGGGATAGCTGATCATATTGGAATGGGTTAGGAGAAGTGAGGACTTTACTGACACCCAAGAATAACACCTGTGAAACGTAAATGTTTACCAAATGTGAAGAATAGGAAAGAAATGGAAGTTACGATTTTTTAAATGTGAGTGGTTGACAAAGAAAACTAAACAATTAGATGAACAACAACACTTAAAGAATTATAGACAACAAGAAAAAGCACCTTCGGGAAGAAAAAAAAAAAAAAAGCTAAGGGCAAGTATGAGTCATTTACTGGGTAGAGATGGCAAAATCATAAATAGTAATGCAGAAATGTTTAGCAGATTTTTCAATCCTGTATCTGAAGAAACAAAACAAATAAACAAAACAAACAAACCAAAAACTCAGTCCAAGTGATGTTGTGTTTGGAGAAGAATTTTTACTAGCTGAGGCAAAAGAAGCTATGAAGCGGCATTTGTTAAAAATGGATATTTTCAAACAAGAATTTTTTTTTTTAATCTAAAATGACTTAGATAAGAATTCCTCTTAACTCTGTCGTTATTTATTAACACACCTTGGTAAATACCTTGGTAAATAAGGAAGCACCAGATCATCAGGGAATGATTCCCAAACTTGGACAAAGTGAAAAGATAAACCAGAGAGAATCAATCACCCTGATGTTCATTAAGGTCTAAACAGTGGGACAGTGAGTTAAGGACTTTGTCCAGAAGCGTTAGAAGCTAAGAATGTAGTTAATTCCAGGCAAAATGGCTTTAATGGAAGGTACATCTTGTTAAACAAGTCTTTTATGTCTTTTTGATAAGATTATAGATATGGTTGATTAAGATTGCTGTGCTGAGGTGGTACATTTGGATTTCTCCAAGACATTTCACTTAATCCCAACTGACATTCTGATTAAAATCTTGCATTAAAAGGAATCAACAGGGCACAGATGGATGGAAACCTGGCTCACTGACAGACCTTCAAATGGAGCTCTTAATATAGCTTTTCCTGAGTGAGGCCATTGCTACAGAGATCATGTAAATATCTTGTCTTGGTCCAATACCATGTGATACCAATACCACCAGATACATCATTTATGTATCTGGTGACAATATATATATCTGATTGATTGACATGCATTGTGGGAGAATGCATGGAGAATGATCAGGTAGATCAGCATAGGTGACATTGTACTACAGAGATCGTGTAAATATCTTGTCTTGGTCCAATAGCATGTGATGTCTTCATCATTTATGTATCTGGTGACAATATATATATCTGATTGATTGACATGCATTGTGGGAGAATGTTTATAAATGTCTGATTTTGTAGCCACCTTTTAGAAAAATAAGTCTTATAGGACCTAATGCAAGAAGGAAAGAAAACAGATATCGCCACTTGCTGAGAGATTGAAATTGAAATCAATGACTCACCGAAAGACTTGGGAAGTCCTGCAGGCACAGATGGGTTCTGATATAACACAGTCACAAAGGAGGTAATGTGGTCTTTGAACATATGAAAAAAAGAATATCCAGTGTTTGTAGAGCAGTAGTATTTTCTCTGGACACAACATTGGGTAATTAGTTAAAAAAGTAGTGTCCAAATGAGTTAACTATTCTTCAAGACAACTATGGAAATAGCAGAAAAAGTTTGCAGGAGTTAAATCATTAACTGAGAACTAGGAAATGAGCCTTTTTAAAAGAATTAAAGAGTGTGGCCTATTCAGGTTGTTCAAGAGAAAGTTTAAATGTGGGGTTTGATCCACTGTGGATTGCTGCGGGTTAATAAGAACAGATATCAAATGCATCTCCTCTCTCTTTCCTCCCTGATTATTTTATTAAAGGAATACCTGGACAGCTCACTATCTTCTATGAATTTCTGTTCACAGAACTGAAGGAGAGTGTCTTCATGGGGCCTCTTAAATATACAACACCAACTTCTAAAAGGTATTTTTGAAACTATAAAGCTTGACTCTTTTGGTGGCTGAAGGGAGTCTAAGGTCATTCTGAAAGACCTGACAAGAGTGGCACAATATTCAGCTGTCTCTTCTGGCTTATCTGTGTATTCCCTGAAGTCTCGGTCTCAGCACATCCCAACTTCTTCCCTGAGTCACTTTTAATACACATTCACATAGCACATAGCACATATGCTTGGGAACTTCTCATAAGGTAGTATTATGGATGTCGTCTACAATGTTTGTGCCAGGGAAACCCATCTACCACTAGATAATGCAAAGTATTTTTGACCTGGGACAGCTGAGTATTTTTGACCAGGGGTTAGCTGAGACCTTATGGGTCAGAATCTGCAGGTAGATCAGCATAGGTGACATTGTAGTGGGTGTCTGCTATAGACTTCCTGATCAGGAAGAAGTAGACTTGTCCAGATAAGCGAAACTTGTTTTTGTGTTCCCAGGCCTTGATCCTTGTCAAGAGATCTTATCAATGTGAAATGTCACATCTTGTGTTGTCAGGTATCGGACTGGAGAGCAAAAAGTGGATGGGCTCAGATTTAGTGGTGTCTAATGACAGGACAAGAGGCAATGTGAACAAAAGCCCTTACTCTGAGGGTGGGCAAACACTGGGACAGGACACCCAGATAGGCTGTAGAATCTCTATACTTGGAGAAATTAGAAACCCAACTGGACCCAACCCAGGCAACTTGTAAATGACTCTCCTTGAACTGGAGGAGTTGGACTAGATGATTTCCAGAGGTGTCTTCCAACCTCAACCCTTCTGTGATTCTGCGATTCATATAAAAAATAAGAATATAATATTAGAATTCAATCCTGTTTTATACTACTGGAAGGTGAATAGGCTTAACAGACACTGCCAATGTCAAAGCTCTGAAGCTATTTGGGTCCAGACCCAGCTCTCAGCTCTATGTGATGGGAAGGAGCTGCACCCAGAACTACCTACCAGAACATCTTCTCTGATGCTGGCAATCATGAAGAAACCTTTCCAGTTTTAATTCCTTCCTCCTCTGGGTTTGTTTCCCATTTCTCATGCCTATTTCTTCAGTAAGGACTTATCTCTACTTGTGATATAAAGAAAAACCAGCCATCCCTGGAAAAACTCCAAGAAAGTGTGTTCTGGAAGAGATTTAATATGCTTCTGCTTCTGAGCAGTCATGCAATTATTATAATATAACCTTGTTTCACAGTTATAGTTTACTACATTATTTAACATTTATGAAGCAGAGTGGAAGTAAAATGCAAACTTCCATTAGCCTTCAGAGCTGAAAGATTAGAAGTATTCTTACAGTCTAGTTCCAAGAAATAATTAGTTAATTTTGATTTACTTGGAAATAACTCAATCCTAAGCTATTGTTATTTTTACATCAACATTTTTCTGCTCAGGATGGCACAGCAATATGGCAAGGCTAGACTGAAAAATAGATGTATGAAAGGTCTGTATACTGTCATGGACTGTGCTGTGGAGAGTACTCGATCCACAAGATTCACCTGCTCTGTAAAGATTGTTTTGCAAGGTTTCCACGTAAAGACTGTTGAGATCAAAAGAATTATTGTGGGTATCAATATTTACTTAGCACACTAGCAGATTAGAAAGGGCCATTTTCTTTTCATCAGTTCTGCTTAACCCTTCTAACTCAATGAGGAAAGTTAGCATTACTGCATTATCGCCAGCATTTTGCTTTACTTTCTTCTGTCTTTGCATCAACACTTTTCTCCTTAGCAAACAGAAGTTACAACACAAGGCCGATCAATTAGCCAAGCTTTTCTAAAAAAAATGGATGCTGTCAAATCAGTGTGCATGCTCATTTTGTTTTCTGAATTCATTACTGGCTCTCTAAAGGCAGCTTCTGATTAATTATTCTAGGAATAATTATTAGGACTATTGAGGCTCATGGTATCTGCTTTCCTGATGATAATGTTTCTACTGCAAACATCTTTAAGAAAAGTTGATAACCTAGTTTATTGTATGCTACAAAACCTCAGTCCCACTGATTTCAGTGGGAGCAGGGTAGCATCATTTGATTCCCACTGATTTCAACAGAGCTGACTAAATAGGAATTAGAAATCTAAATACTTTGTTATAGTAGGGGCTTAAAAAGTAATAAGATGGATTTCAGCTATAAGCTGGGAAATCATCAGTGGGAAATAACATAAGAGAAGAAAGACTTGCGTGTAGCAGTCAAAGCCAAGCATGAGCCATGGAAACGATGCAGTTGTGAAGGCAAATACAGTCCTGGAGTATATCAAGGAAGGTATTTCCATCGGGAAAGTGTTAAGCTGATGCATGCACCACACAGTTCTCATCACTCATTTGAGAAGACAGATGAGTTCCTAGTGCAGCAGTCACAGAGAGGCCACTGGATTGACCAGAGGATGGAAAGATCACTGCTGGCAAAGAGCCTAAGAGATCTTGGGACTTGTCAGGCCTGGCAAAGGGAAGGGTGAGAAGGGACGAGGCTGTTGGCTATAAATACAGTAGCGGGTGAACATCAGGGGAAGATCAAAATGAACTAAGGGATAGCTCTGGAAATGCAATTAGATACCAGCTGTTTGTGGATAAGCCCAGGCTGGAAGTTAGGTTCTGCATGAGCCCCTGCTGTAGCAGCAATGAGGACAAAAGTCCCTCCAGCTATTTTCTAAGAGGAAATGTTAGATGTGTTTATGGAGTGAGCTCTGTGATGTGTGGTAGCTGGAGATAAGACATGGTCCTGTTTTCATGACATGTTCAGGACTTTTTAAACACAGGGCTCCCCTTGAAGTCCTGAGCAGGTAGGCATGTGCAGCAGGACAAATGATGTGTGTATGATGAGGAGAGGCTGCATCTCAACAGAGCCTGCCACCTTCCCCTGTGTGCCCAGACCCACGTGATCTGATACTTTTATGGGGTACAGAGCCATCTCTGAGCAGGAAAGCTTAGGAAGGCAAACAGAGGTCACCGCCTTTTCTGAAAGCCTCTGCCAAGATGCTGCTGCAAGAAGTAGGGCAAACGTACAAAAAATAAGGATGATGCCAATTCTTTCATAGAGGATGAGGGAAAAAAATAACTCTGTCCTGAGTGTCCCTTAGGGTTTATTTATATTGTAGAAACCTGGTGTTTTCTCTCATTATTTATTATTGCTAGTTCCTGAAATGAGAAAAACTGAATTTGGTGTCCAAGGTGATAAAGAACTTTTTGTGCATTGACACTGTCTCATGACTACCATCCTGACCTCCTGGGTTTTGTTCTGTGATTTTGGGCACATCTTGCACAGTGTCAGGCCAGCCTTGGGCAAGCTTGCTCAGCTTGAGAGATCTGTGTGTGCCCTGGGGATGCTGTTTATATATTGAGGAGTTGAATATAGCTTTTGTAGTCTCAACATTTGCATTGAGCCACAGAGTGCTTTGACTTTTGCAGCTTAGGTGCCTCTAAAGTCTGGCATCAGTCAGATTTGATAACGACCTTGAGAGATGGACGTAAAAATAACAGAGCAGCACTGTATGAATGGTGTCTTTCATTTCAGCCTGCAGAGCACAACCTGGTCTGATCACTGGTTTTTAGAAGAGGGGGATTGATACACAGTAACAGGTTGAAAGATGCTTTTAATTTATTAAAAAGAAAGCCTCCATGTGGAGGTTTTGGCTTCTTGCTTGGTTGGACCCATCTACCTGCTGCATTCAGTCTTTCTTACTATCCCATGCCACAGTCCAGGCCTCTAGAAGTTCCAGAAGTCCTTGCCTTTATGAAGGACTGCTGACTAATTTCTTTAGCATTAATTGCAGGTAAGACACTCACAGGAAACGTTCACAATTGTTGATACAGTCTGACAATTGCCCATTAGGGACAAGGTGCCTGGTCTATGGAATTATATTTAGAAAAAAAAATCCAATTTTATTCTAGCATAATTTCTTAATCACACCCAGAGGGTCCTCTTGAAAACTGGGCCAGTCATGCTATATTCTGTACATGCTCAGTGTAGAGGGGCAGGAGTCTGGCTCAGAGACTGTTAAGATCAAAGCAGCAAAAATGCAAAAGTGGGACAGAGACTCTGAAGACTGTAATTATCTTATTCTATGTGCCTAGACAAGGTGTTGTAAGTATTCCCTGTTGTCTGTGCAGATGCTAGGAAATGAGGCCTGATTTGATTCATTTATTACCCCCCACGGTTTCAGATGTCACAATAGCCACGAGAGGTGAAATTAGGCACCTATTGCACCAGTGCACGACTCTGATGGGGCTGTAACCAGAATGAGATAAAATAAGGATGCCCACTTCTTATCAGGGGCTATATCCAAACTCTCTTCCATGACAGCTGATGCATTTGCCCTTCTTTCCTTAAACTGATTAATTTTCACTAACTAGGGGATGGCTCACAGGATCTGGAGCAGCTGAATACAATTCTTAAGTGGACTACAACTTTTATTCATGCTAACAAAACCAGAAAAAATAAACCACAGGGAAACAGGCTAGAAAGAAGGGACAAATAGAAACAAAACAAGATACGCTAGCTGCCCTCATAGAGGATGTGGAAAATAATTCTAAGAACAAGCATTATGAAAATGGGGGACATCTAATTTGTCAATTTGATATTATCAGCAAATAAAGCCAAGCACAATTGCAATTAAAGACCAAAGAGATAACTGCAGCTCTTCGTAGCTGTTTGAGGCTTTGCCGTAGCTGCACTGGGCATACTGCATCAACTTCCAACTACTGGAAATTAGAAGGTATTCAGGAGAGCAATAAAAATGATTAGGGGTCTGAAATTACTGACCTAGGAAGAAAAGATGAGGTAGATTAAAGCAAATCCTTGAAAATATGTAATGGTGAGCTAATTGCTCCACAAAGGGCTCCAGATGTGGTTTCCACACCACCCAGAGCTCCAAAGGACGACAGTATCGGCAAATGTCAATTTTAGTAGGTTAATTAGTAATATAAAAATCCAATCTAATGCAGAAACATAAGCTGCAGTCACTTCTGATGTCTTTTGACCCTGAAGTGCTGTTTTTGTAACCACAAACCTTAGAACTGGAAAATCCTTTTGATGTTCTTCATTCACTCTCCATTTTTTCCGAGTACTCAGTGCTTTTCACTTACCATAGAAACTCAGATCACACAGGAGAGACACATTGCTTTTAACATCTTTATGAAACACTGGCAAATATGTTACTCTCTCTTCAAGGACCCTTGGGCAAACGTCCTGTATATGTCAATAGAAGTTCAGTGAATAGATTCAAACAAAAATTTGTCCCGACCAAAGAAATATTTTTCACCACCCAGAAGGACTCTCCAAATTTGTCACTGTTCTATTTTTGAGGATTAATTGCCACCTAAAGCATTTGTCTGCCAATAAAAGTCAAAGAATTCATCTGTAAATATTTCACCAATGCCAGTGGCAAGAGCCTCTAAAAATATACCACAAAGGACAAAAGGCTCAGGCTGAATATCCAACTTATGTCTAAAAATGCCTACAATACAGTTAATTTGTTTTTTCTGATTGATGGTGTTGTTGACCAACACACAGTGAATCAAACAGGATCAAGGGCAGAATTTGAGGTATTGTCATCACACACACCTGCCTTGGGGTGGTAGAAAAGTGCACTGATAAACAGTAAATTATTTTTCTGGAGGGAGAGTAGAGCAGGGTCAAGAATGTGAAGTTAACTATGAGCTCTTTGAAGCAGGAATTATCATTCACAAGAGCTAGCAGTTATAAATACGGCAGAACCACATCAAAGCTACTGAGGTTACATAGGGATCCTAATCTACCCTTGGCTTTTCAGAACCTGCAGGATCTGAACGAGAAGGACCTGAGCAGAAGGTAGAAGTATAAGCCATCAAATATGTGTGCACAGAGCTAATGACTGCACTGTGTTTAATGATGATGCAGCAAAACGAAATACATTATGATCCAGTTCAGTGACACTGTGAATCCTACTTTTAATTTCAATCCAATTCAAACAAGGTCTTTGGCATATGTTTGCGTCAACATGGAGTTGATAGGATATAAGAAAGTGCCATTCTGCATAGTAAGCACAAGTTTAAGTGCTCCTTTAAATAGAAATGCCTTCCTGGAACAAAATTGGAATCACTAAGAAAAAATACTAAGACTGAAAAAAAAAACACTGTGATAAAATAATCTGATCTTTCTTCTACCAGATATCATAAGAGTCATGCATGGGATCCTGCGTCATTTATACATCTGTGGAGAACTAGAGCATAATTTTCTTTTTGATTTAAAGAACTACCATGATGGAGCTCTGTCCCTGAGTTCGTTATGTCAGTGATTAGTTATACTGTCAGAGCACTAAGAAGTGCCTTATCTCAGCAGTTGTTCATCGCTCTGATTATAGAAAAAGGAAGCATAGCAGAAACCCAGTGCCTTTTAGGGACAAATATGTAGGTTAAGAGGAATTCACGGAACATACAGCCTATTAACCCATCTCTCCTTCTCATTTTTTCTCTGTTCATGCCTGTTAAAATAATTAACTCCTTATGCCTCCTCTTGCTTTAGATCTCAATCTTCTAGCATTCTTGGGCCATTATGTTAATAACAGTGGATATCAAAGTCCAAGCCTCAGTGCCATAGCTCTAAATAAGGAAATCACCCTAGGAAATCAATGATAAAGCAGAACGCTAATTAATGGAGAAGTTAAAGTTTTCTGAGCTTCAAGTAACAAGCAACCAAATATCTGCCAGCTTTAATCTAAACATGACCCACATTGTACTCATCCGACGTGGCTGCTGCATGGAAAGCATGGGCTGGCAGGGAGTTAAAATTCAATTCTATTTGAAATGTTAAGTCAGGTAAAAGAATATTAAGCTACCTGGGAACTGTGCTGCAAACGTTGCATGTTAACTGTACACTGTCTTTCATAACCTGCAAGGCGGATATATTCAACTGTGCATAAACTGCAGCGTGCACAAAAGCTAAGGGGTCATTGAGGAAGTAAGTATAAGAATAATTCTCAACCACTTCATTCATTCACCCTCCAGTGTTTTCAGATTGAAAGTGCTATCAGCAGATGAGCTTTTTTTTCTGCAGCATCCAGTGTGGAGCATATTGACAGTGGTCAAAAAAACAGCACATCACTGCAGCTCAGCATCTTTAAAATGACACCAGCCCTGCAGTCCTGTGGCACTGAATAGCAATGAATTCCCGTAGAGAAGTGACAACAAAGAATCCTTGTAGCAATGTTAGCCCTGTGCTGGCTGTTCTGTGCTTTGTATACTCAATAGACCAACTCCTTCCAGCCTATTCCCTTCTTTGGAGGCATCAGCAGAGCATCCATCTAATTTTTTCTCCCTGGAAGAATGTGTTGAAATCATGGTGCTTGTGAAGCTGCTGGGGATTTTGTCCAGGGTATCCTGCAAGGCTTTAGAACAGGGAGAAACATGACCCACTTTACTAGCTGTGTCTCTGTAGGTGCATATCAGAAAGAAAGTGATTTAAACAAGTTTTCTAGGTGTCAAGGGATTGCTGCTGACATCAAGTATGTTTGAAAAGTGACATTTACTACTGTTGGCCAGGAAAGCTGAAAATCAGTGGGAGGAATCATGCAGTGCTTTTGGAAACCTGAACAACTAATTTTTAAAATGAGAGAAAAAGGAATCAGATTCACAGTCAACCTCTATTCCTCTATGTGTTCACAGAAATTGAAAAAAAAATCAAAATGTTTCTCCTAGATTACCTAAATTTCCTAGAATTAACTTCTTAGATTAAAACATTTTTTATCCTCACAGAAAGAAGAAACACTTAATTTGAATGCAATAAAATATCAGTTACTGAGAAGTTATTTTATTTGACATTATAATTTTCCTATTGCATTTCCTCTGTTCCTTTCCTGCTCTTCCCTCTTTTTTTTTCTACTTCAGTTTTGCACTGGATTCCACTTTTGATTCTTTCCCTTTCCTCTTTAAATTCTTCCCAAAGTAAAGATTGAGCACAAAAGGTTCAAATCCTAATCCCACATTTAAAATCACCAAGCTGACAAGATGTTCTGTGAATACATTAGAAATGTAAGAAAGGCAAGGGAGAGCATGTAACAGCCCACTATTAAATGAGGAGCAAAAAATAAAAAAGGCGTTATTGTGAAGAAGACTGAAAATCTGAAAATAATTGCCATCTTTGCTTCACTTTTCTCCTCCAAAAAATTCCTTATGTCTAGATACTTGACAAAATTAATTTTAGCAAAGAGATTGAAATGCAAATCAGATCAGGGCGTGAATGAAAACTCAATGGATATTTATATAAAATAGGTGCACTCAGCTCAGCAGGTCCTGATAAAATTCGGAGGATTTAAGGAACTAACCAAGGCAGCTCTGAACTGTTAGTGATTATCTCTGCCAAGGGCACTGCGGTCCCAGAGGACTGCAGAAGGGCATGCCTTGTACCAGGGATTTCTAACTAGTTTGACTTTGTACCTAGGTTGGTACTGGAAGATATTATTAAATACTCAGCTTGTATAGGTTTGTAGAACAATAAAAAGAAGATGTTCAAAAAGCATTGAATGTAGGTCAAGAACAAATTGGGACAAATCAATTTAATTTCCTTTTTTTTTTTCAGAAGAGAATTGAAGAATACTGTAGAAATAGAAGATGTGATCTGCTTAGTAAATTATGCATCTAGCTTTAGTGAAGATGTTGATGGTCTTCCAAATGATAGCCTCAGGTAAACTAGGAGAATATATTTTAGGTCTCTGACAGTTCATCAGACTGTAGGAGTAGCAGAGAGCAAGTCATTACTTATGTTATTTTGCTTTCCTTTATTTCCACTTTCTCATTTTCTGTGCAGAAAGTCCTGGATGAAAGATTAAGGTCTAAATTACACCAACAGATGAAAACACTACCTGAAGTGACACAGAAAAAGAATGAATTTTCACAGTGAAAGAGGGGTTCAGTGGAGTCTAGTTTGGCATCATGTTCTGGTCATTATTTTCATGGGTGATTTGGATGATAAAGAGATAGCACACTTAGACCAGCTGAAGCCATGCCTGCATGGAAGTGGACTGTGAATTTTGAGTGGGACATCAGCACTGAAAATAATCTCACTGAGTTGGAGAAATGGCCTGAAATCAGTCAGATGAAATGCAACAAAAGACAGAATCCAAAACATTGAGACAACCTATGGATTTTGTGGAATCTTCTTGACTGCCTGTTCGTGCAAATAGCTGGACAAACATTTTTTTTTTTCCAGGGATGGTCTAGGTAAAAAGACCTTTCCTTAGAGTAAGATGGTCTTTTGCCTTTCCCTCTGGTCCTATATTTCTGTTAGGATCAGATCAAGCAGTGAAATGAATCTATCCATCCGTGCTCCTGCATGGCTATAAATATTGTCAGGTTGTGTAGAAACAGGAAAGAGGACGCGGTGGCCATGATGTAACACTGGGAAGGAACTGACTGCTCTCTGGCTTGTAGAGATAAGAATTGCAGTCCCATGTTTTGAGACATGATGAGAGTCTTTTTAGACATGACTTGCACAATGTAGCTTATCCTGTCTCTGCAAATACCCCATTGAAGCTATCAGGCTGGGACTGAAAAAAAGTTAAAATGAAAGTTTAACAGAGAGAATAGAGAATGGATACAAATCCCAGATAATTTGCAGGAAGCTTTAAAATAATGAAGGAACTGGGACAGTGCATTAAATAAGAAAGGATGGAAATAATGTCCCTGTGGCTATAATTTGGCATCAGGAAGGGCCCAAGAGGTGAAGTGTCATGTCCAGGTCTCTTCTACTGTGTTAGATCATTCATGATGGTGACAGGAAATTGGTGAACTTTGGATAATGAAATGCAGTGCATCCGATCTCGTCTAGAGCTACAGTGTTTTCCCCGCTGGCCAGCTTTGCTCAACACCTCAATGCTCGAGTGTTTGCACGACTGTTTGCATGCTGTAGCTATCTGGACTTCACTTTGGAGAAAGGCCAAAATAAGCTAATTTCTGAGTTCAGTATTCCCAGTAAAAGCGGTGCAATCCTCATTTTTTTCCAAAGGACAAGAACCCCCCTAGGTACTATCATTCCACTCGCATTGATAGTGTCTAAGGTCCTGGGATAGGGAGTTAATTTTGGTGCCATAAGTAAATATATAGAGATACGATGGTTTTAAGTCACTTACCATATGATAATTTAGAACACAATGTGGATCTTCTTGCTCTGAGATTTAGCTTTGGTTTTATGTTTTAGTCTGTTCTGAAACAGACCACATTTGGATTTTTGTAGTGACTTTTCATTCTAGGACAGTGTCAATGAGCAGCCTTCATGACTGAGCTCTATTGACCTAAACAAATTAAAATGCTTTTCCTATTTATTTCATTCACTCTAAAAGTATTACTGCACTATTACTGACTCCTCCCTTGAAAGACTTATGTTTCAGGGCCATTTTTGAAATCAACCTTTATTTTGCTGTCTTCCAGTCGTGCATATTTTTTTTCTTTCTCTAATGAATACTAATGCTGGCAAAGAATTCAAGACTTGACCCAGAAATAAATTTATGCAAAACCAGCTTGTACACTCTTCCTTTAAACCTAAGGGGACAATAGTCAAAGTCACTTCGCTTCTATTTCCACTATGCAGATTAATTCATTCACGCTCACAAAGTGTTCTAAAATTTTTGGCTGGCTAGTGCTTATGTAAGTACAAATGTTAATACTGTGAAGAATCTTTTCCTAGGCTATGTCAACAAACATCAGCATTACGAGGGGGACGCACAGGAATTAGTCAGTGGCTAGACTCTGGGACATCTGATTATTACTGGGGATTACTGGTGCAGGAGATTAGATGAAGTTTTGTGAACTTTGAGTTTTTCCCCTTCTTTGAGCTTTACACAACAAAGGTCTGAGAGAGAGCAGAATAACTTAGAAGCTCATATATGCCAGTGTCTGCTGCTGGTGGTGTTTGGTTAATATTTACTTTTCTTTAGGCTTTTGGTTAATGTTTACTTTTCTTTAGGGGTGCTGTGGAATGATTTATAGAATCATTTTATTCAGCTTTCCCTGTCCATAAAC
The DNA here is from genome assembly GCF_000705375.1 of Tinamus guttatus. Next base: position 41,543 of record NW_010586478.1, read on the forward strand.
ATAAAGCACAAAGGACCAAAGAGTAATTTCATTAGTCTCAGGAGACTGGAATTTAAATGAATGGCTATGCTATGCTGGTTGCACCCAAAAACAAAGGAAATTTCATCTTGATGCTTCTGTTTTTAGGCCTTCATTGGGGAACCTAGTGGAAGAGATGTCTGGAGAAGTTGGGATGTTGCTAGTGGCTCTCTTTAATCAGGAAGACTCTTATTCCTTTCTCTAATGCATAGCCAGTTTTCAGGAGTAATATATTCTCAGCCATTTTAGAGCAGTAATAGCCAACCTTGTGATGGTCAGCTCCAAGCTGTGGAACACTGGCAGAAAACAGCATCTCCTTGGTCTCTTAGCAATGTAAGGTTGATTCCAGCAGTTCTGTTAAAAAAAAAAAAAAAAAAAAAAGCTTTAATGCACGGCATAGCTGAGGTACACTCATTTATCAGACCTCACATGTCTCTTGTCTCTCAGTGCACTGGGTCGTGGGACTTGGACACTATGTGCTCTGCTTTGCAATGCCTGAGGCAGTACTTGTCCTGGGCTGCCTTCTAGTGGAGCACATTGGTCCAGCCTCCTCGGTCTCATTCAGTCGGGGATGTTGACCCTTCTCGGCAGGGGATATATCTCATTATGATGGCTGTTTTTTATTTATACTGTGTGATAAACAACACAGTACTTGCATACGGCTGGTCAGAAACCACCCATGAAGCAGTCGCAAGACTACACACTACAGTACAAAGACTGTCAGCTCTGACTTCTCTTATTTCATTGCAATACCATGTCCACTCATACAATTATTTTTACCAGTGTTCAAAAAAAAACATGTAACAAAATCACTTAAATTCCATGCATCCTGTCTTTGCTTTTCTTTTCTTTTCTTATTTTTTTTTTGGTACATCTTAAACCATGGTCCATGTTAGCCTTCTCAAAGTTTAGTATGACATACAGGAACTATGTAAATGCCTTTTCTTTAGCTAGTCTAGTGTAAGACATTGGCCTCTTTCCCCAAACTTTCCTTCCTCCTATGTATTTATATAAAGCTTTGTAAAGCTTTTCCATTTAGAAACCTAAAAGTGCCATGCTACTACAGAGTCTTACAGACAATTCTGTCTTATATTTTCCTTGGATCTGAATGTTGTCTACCCCATGTTGTGTCTCCAGGAAGCCCTTTCATGTGTAATGTGGAACACTTAGAAAGACCATTCTGCTGCTACTATTTATCATCAGGGTATGGACATTAAAAAAGTTTTAAAATATCAGCTTTTAAATATCAGCTTTTAAAATGTCAGCCAGCCTATTACTCTATTGTTATAAACCAGCAATGGGTGATGTGAGACTCCAAGGAGGAAAAACATTAGACATATTTATAAAATAATTCAGTACCTCTTTATGTAAAGAAATAAGCAATGAGGCTTGTCAATGCAACTTTTATTAAGCACTGTCTTACTTTTTGTTTTGTTATTTACTTTTAATGCTGAAGAACCTCTAAATGGATGGCTGTGAATGGAACTCTTCTGGCATGGAGCACCACAGAGTTCAAAAGGAACAAATGTGATCAGCCTCAGTGAAACACATTCCTCATTACATTGTACACAACCTCTATTGTGTGTTTATTTATCTTTCCTCTAGGCATGCAGGGCAGAAATGATGAGATGCAAGGCTGCCTAGTAGCCTTCTTGCAAAAACATTGCTATTTTGACCTATTTCAGCAACAATAATGTCTTCAAAACAGATCTTTGGCTTAATACAATCCTCTCTTTCAAGGTGGGCCAAGGTTATAATAACAATGTTTAAATCTCATGTGGCAAATTATCTCCAAGTTTGAAAGCAGTTTGCAAAGGAAGGGCAGTTGATATTAGTAAATCTGTTTTCAGATGGGGACACTGAAGCAAAAGTGAAATATGTTTCTTCAGTAAGCAAATAGAAGTAAATATAGGAGTAAAACCTATTAGCATTTTAATTCGTGGGATCTTAACCAATTGTAGGTAACAAAACCCTTGAAAAGGGAATGAAACTTTAATTCATGTGTATCCATGACGTTTTGCAAAAGCTGAAGTACTAATACAGAAGCATTGCCCTGCCTTTTGCAGCAGGAAACAGCAGGTTAAACAGCAGGTTCTTTGGTGCCTGGTTAGACTGAGTCACAGCAGACTCAAAGCCTACGTGCTCTCAAATCTCATGCAAACTAATAAATAGATGTCATGGAGCAGCTTGGCCATGATCTGATGGGCATGGGCTGCCCTCAGGCAGGACAGGCAGTCAGAAAGCTCTTGACCACTGCTGTAAGTAGCAAATGTTATTGCAAAATGTTCTGTGTTTTGTGTATGCGTGAATGCAATGCTGTTAGGATGGCAGCTTTAGTCAGAGAAAGTTTTCTGCAAATGTATGGGCATAACACAATAACTTCCAAAATGTGTGTGAACATACTGATGATAACTGAGATATTGGTAAGGCAGCTAAGGTATTAGCTTTCACCTGCAAAATCGAAGTGATGGTGTCCTTTTCATGCGATCAATATGAAGGCACTGTAGTTTACGAAGAAATGAGAACTTCTGGCTTGAAATTAAATACTTTCTAGGTGAGGAGGTTGCTGAGAAGCCTTCAGCTCTGAAAATGCTCTCCTCGTTCTTCATGAAGAGATTGAAAGAGCTGATTCTTTAAGGCCAGAGTTATTCTGCAATAGTTTAAAGCTACAATTAATTGACAATTGATGGGTAATTTCCTCCTTACTCCCTCTTCCTCCTACTTCTCCCATGAAATCACTGGAAAAACTAGTGAATGGTTTAATTCTACTGCCTGGATGGAGATGGATGGAGTTACAGCAGAGCATGGTTAGGATGCCCTCATGCAAAGCCACTAAGTGCTGAGCCTCAGGCTAAACAAAATATTTTGCGAAGGAAGTGGTGATGGTTGCAAATGCCTGGAGCAGGCAAGAAGAAAGGAGAGGAGGCCTGGTTGTATGGTGGGGAATGGCTACCATGGAGAATGATCCTGAGGACCTTAGGATCCCATGATGATCATTGCTGGTGGAAGGGTTCTGGGATTTCCAAACGTGGGCCCTGGTACAGTAATTTTGCAACTCCTTCTACTCTTACCAGCTGAATGTGGAGACCAAACTGTCTATAATTATTGTTTAAACTCTGCTACTGTTATGCGGTCTCATGAAATCCTCAGGAGAAGAATGCAGCAAGCTGCACTGTGCTGAAGGCTGAAGCTGTGTCATCCAGCCACTGGCTTGGCCCCCATGATGTCCCACTGGGCTAGTGCAGTACCACAGATGCGTGACACATGGCCGTATCATGTTTAATTCCTGTCTTAAGCCTCACCAGGAGTTATTCAACATTATTCAGTCCTTATGGTCTATCTATCATAAAATAGGTTCAGCCAATCCAGGCTAGGTCTTGAAAGTGCCCTTTTGGATATTTCAGAAGGGTTAGCTCTGAAGTGGTCACCTAGAAGTGCCTTCCCTGTACTAGCTATCTCCTTGGTCTCTGACAGCTGAATTAAAGGCTATCAGTATAACTCTAACAGAGGTTAATAACCCCTTCCAAATCATATTCCTTTAAGGGACAGTATGTGCACAAACACTTTTATCCATCTTGCTGAGTCCCAGGTCTTAACCACTTGCTTTACTAAAAGGAAAACAATTTAATTGTATGTGACTATGAAAAACTTTTGCCTTTGAACTTACAATATGCAATTTTGTTGAATGCCTCTGTTCTTGAATGAGAAATGGCAGAGCAAGAACTTGCCAGCTACTTTGGGCTGTGCATTGCTTCTGCTTCTAGCCAGGACTGACTTTTCCAGGGACATGGGGCTAAACGCTCCCCGCTCCCTTTCAGTGTTGGCAGCTGGTGCTGCACCTCTTCAGGGCCTAGTGATGTGATTGTCAGTGCAACCACACAAAAACTGCCACTGCTCAGCCAGAGACCCCTTTCAGTGAGCAATCCCTGTCTCTCCAGCATTTCTTCTCTCCAGCATCCCTTCAGTTTGGGTTTCCACATATTTCCAAAAGGAGAGACAGTGTAAGGAATGCTCACTTTCCACAAAACCTACTTTGATGCAGGGCACCAGGAATGAACACAGGCAAACAACGGGTTGTTTTTAGCTTTAAAATGGTCTGCTGAAATGGTCCATGGAGAGGAATATGCCTTCTGAGAGGAACCATACCCTGCCATTGCCTCATGGTGACTGCAGGCTGCGTGCTCTGGGAACACAGCTGTGATATGCAGTGACCCTTGCTAGCTGCAACGGGAAGGAATGGGAGACCTTGTGGCTGCCTTTCATCGCAGGGGGCAGGGAAAAGCATTTCTTTTCAAGGAGCCTCAGTTGGCCTCAGCCTGTTCTGTATTTACTGTCTACAAAGGCAGTCTGTTTGTCTTTTATTTCAGTCCTTAGGAAAACTAAATGACTGTGACCAAAGATGTTCTAAAAATATCTGGGCAGATCTCTGAACTGTTCTGGGGAGGCAGTGAACTCCTCTGCAGGAGATGACAGGCCAGACCCAGTTCACAGGAGATCCTAATTTGAGACTGCCAAGCCTTCTTTCTTTCATTTAGGCAAGCTTTGATCTGGTGACTATCTTCAAAAAAAAAAAAAAAGTGAACACTGGCTTGTGGTCACTGTGGATTTGGTTTGCACTTTTTTCCCCCTTGCCCTGCCCTTGTCACTCTTTTCCTTGCATGAAAGAAAAGAATAAATTTGCCCTTAAAGGAGCTCAAATAGCAGCTTTTACCTCTAGTTCTTGGCCTCCAGTTTTTCATATTGATTCATACCAGCTGGTAAATTGATCTGCTTTTCTAATCTACTTTCTCTAACCCAGGAAAACTGTTTGTGAAGAAAACATTTCCCTGTATTACTCTTCTGACCTCTTCTGGGGAGAAGAGTTTTTGATTTTACTTTCTGCATCGTCATTTCTACATTTTCCTAAAAGATATATTTCTGCATGCAGAAAAGCACTTTGAAATGATCTTGGGAGACCTGAGAGAGGGAAGGAGACATGAAACAGTTCAAATGCAGAGATGGCCTTTAGATTGTGTATGTGTGTGTCCTTACAGCATGTGTGTTCGTTTTGCTCCTGGGAATGAGTGATAGAGATGGTCTCCATTTAAATATTTTGGTTGAAGGACCAAGTCATAGACAGCCTGACAGAAGCAAAGAAAGTGGCGCTGTTTCTCTTGAAATGTTGCATGTGAACAAATGCTACTGCAGAACCATGAGGAGTGGGATGAAGATGCTGCATCCCTATGTAGCATCTCAGTGTTCAGCTTTGTATCATTTTGCTGCACTGGTGGGCAGCAAGGATTGTGCTTGAGATCTTCAATACTGCTAAAGTCTGTCAGAGGTCCGAGCTTGTGAGATATTTCAATCTGCTAAACAGCTAAACAGTTTAGGAAGGTGAGAACTTCAGCTGATAGCCCTAAGTGAGATGGCAATTGTAAGGCAAGATGACTGTCTCGAAGGTGGCTATCAAAATCGGGTAGTCACCTAGGCTCCCTCTGGTGAAGAGCATTTCTGTAAAGGAGTCATGGAAGGGAGTTACCATTGTGCTGCCTGGTCTCAATCTTCCCTCTGATCAGTGGGAGCCTGGACAACTGGAAAAGCATCCAGTTGGATTAGCTTGGGATCCAGCATCCAACTGGATTATCTTGGGATGGGTCAAGTCATGGCACCTCACAGTTAAGATCACAGAGATCTCAACATTTCTGTCCTTTGCCCCATCCTTCTGCTTGGGAAGTCAGGTTGTCAGAGCCCCAAGGATGACACATACTTCATCAGTGTGTTGAACCTTACATCTTCGGCAAGCAGTTGCATTTGCTGTCAAGTGTTTGCATAGGCAGAATTCCGAGATCATTTATTCACCCCACAAAGCAGTACATTCTGTATTACGCATTCAGTCTGGCTTTCTCTGATGGAAGTTATTTTCTCCTCCATGTACTTATAGCTCTCTTGTCAGTGTGCATCAGCTTGGCAAACATGAAATTTTGTTGAAAGGAATGGAAGTGCATATATATTTAGAAAGAGGGCAGCAAGATAGATTGTTCTGATCTGAAGTGACTAACTTATTCCATTAGTGGGCTGGGAAACATTTGCACCAGTGGTTACCTGTTCTTGCCATTGCACTGACAGGTAATGAATGAGGATGCTGCTGAACAGAGTGTGATGCAAACAAAAATAAAAGGTGTCAAGGTAAATTCACCAAGCCCCTAAACCAGGAGAAAAACAAACAAACAAACAAAAGCCCAATACCATAAAATAGTGCTTGACAAATACAAAAGGATAAAAAATTGCAGAAAAGAGAAATGTTACTGTCTAGCTTCTAGCACTGCAGTAAAACAAGTGATACAATAGACAGATACTGTCTCTTTAGTGAGAGGTTCCAAATACTCTGCAATCATTTTTATTAATGGCCTTGTAACATTGTGAGCCAGAAAAGTAGCATTAGTCTTTCATAACGCACATGTTAGGAGAGTTCAGGCCGCTGTTTTTTCTGTGCTAAGAGGAGAAATGGATGACAGACAAATCTTTAATGGGATTTTGTCAATGTACAAAATTCTGGTTTCCCAAACACAGCAGAAGCAAAATAAGGAATAATATCTCTACTCTCTGTCCAAGCACGTTCCAGCTCTTAACCCAGAAGCTGTTAATTTTCACTCCAGGCTGAGTTCTTGGACTTATTCACAGTGAATCTTTGGGGGGTTTTTTTGCTCCCATTTTTTTTTTCCTTTGCTTTCTTGCTCTTCTCTGCCTCTAATGCAAACAGTCCTGGAATAACAGTCAGTCGAAGTGTTTCAGGTCCGCATATCTTTGTTTTATACTGTGCTATTTTCTGGATGGAACTGAAATAGTTTCTTGTCTATAGTTCCAGAAAGGACTATATAAAGGAGTTATCTGTTAAATAACTACCTCTTAATATAGGAGTTCCACCCACAGTACTTTATTCTATATAAATTACAAGTAGAAAGGTAATGAAGGCCCAATATTCCTTATCTGGTACAACTGGTTTCCTAGAAGCACAGATCACTTGAAAGCTGCTTGAAGATGCTGGGAGAGATACCCCAGCAAAGTGAGCCCTTACAGAATCATAGAATCTTTAATGTTGGAAGGGGCCTCTAGAGATCATCTAGTCTAACTCTCCTGCACACGCAGGGTCACCTAAATCATGTGGCACAGGACTGCGTCCAAGCGGGTTTTGAAGATCTCCAGTGAAGGAGACTCCACAACCTCTCTTGGCAACCTGCTCCAGGGTTAAGAATTTTTTCCTTAAGTTCCTGTGGAACTTTTAGTGTTTCAGTTTGTGGCCATTTCCTCTTGTCCTATTGCTGGCCACCACTGAAAAGAGGATGGCCCCATCCTCTGCACTCCCTCCCTTGAGGTATTTATACACACTGATCCCCTCTCAGCCTTCTCTTCTCCAGGCTGAACAGGCCCAGCTCCCTCAGCCTCTCCTCATAGGGCAGATGTTCCAGGCCCCTGATCATCCTTGTGGCCCTGCGCTGGACTCTCTCCAGCAGCTCCACATCCCTCTTGTACTGTGGAGCCCAGAACTGGACACAATACATTGGTGGCAATGAGCCACCACAGAGAGGATCTCAAACCAGATTCAGATTTACCTGTTTGCTTTCAGCATAAGCATTACAAATTCTTCAGGCTCTGGTAAAAACAGCATCTTGCATATTTTTTCATTATTTTTCTTTTTTATGAATTATTAAGTCTCCTTCTCTGCCCGAAAAAGGAGGGCAGAGTAAAACTCCCAGGTTCATATCATCAAAGAGTGTCCCTCGGGAGACTCTTCCACAATGCAGTGCCTCATGCTGCAGCCACACAGCCGTGACTCCTGGATGCTATTGGATATTATCCTCTTCTCTACATCCCTTCCAGCACCCTCTTTTACAGGAGCAATCAGGTATAGCTCATCCAACCTTTTCTTGTGCTCTATGTCTCCCTTGCAGAATGGAAAACATGCAGGAATTTGAGGGCGTGTAGGAGAAGGTAGAGGAGGGTTGACTCCATTCTCTTTCTGTTGTACCCTCTGGTTAATTATAGTGATGCCCATCTTCTACTGGGAAAATGCAGTCAAGAGGCAATACAGACGTTACCCAACATACTCAGAAAAGCTGAAGTGTCCCAACTCCTTGCTTTATTCACTAGCTCACAGGATCAGTCTAGGACTCCTGAAGGGCAACCTGAGAGGAACCTGGCTCAGGAAGGCTCAGCATAAAGGCCTTTGAAGTCAGCAAGTCTTTCTTCTAATGAAGTTGCAGGTTTGTTGCTTTTCCCCTCTCTTTAGGAAGGTCTTGAGCTCAGACTGAGTTTCTGCTAGTGAATCATCTGTTTGCTCCCAAAGGGCAATTTCAACTAAATCGAATGTGATGAACAATTTTTTTTTTTTTTTTTAGGAATGACACAAACTGTGTTTCCCAAGGGCGATGTCCTCATCTGAATGAAAGTCACAAGGGGACTGAATCTTCAAACACAGACAAGATGCTACTACCTCCCCCTTTCACCAAATAGCAAAGATGCCCTGACAGTCACTTCGCACATGGGAAACCACTTCAGGATGCAGAGCAGGAGGCTAAACCATGACCTTCTACTGCCATAGTCTCAGTCTTCTGCTTAGCAGGGTCTGAAGTGTAGAAGGGGCAGTGTGAAAAAATATTAGCCCAGATACTGTTTACAGGCCTCCTTCCACCTCTGAGCTGCGTATTCTGGGAATGCAGCTGAGCAACTGCAGAGCCAAATGTAAATTAGAGATTAATTAAGTGGGATTAGGTAGGAGAACACTTATCCCACTTTCCTGGAAGCAGAGGAAGAAAGCCCATCTTTCCTGGTGATGCTGTGGCAGCTCCCCTTTTTCACTGACTTTGCTGTTCTCCATGGTGAATGCAACTACATGGGCTCAGCACCTGTGAAAATATGAACCAATTATATTTAATTAGAAATCTGCAGTGACTGCATTTCAAAGAGCTTTCTGACAGTGGCCGTGTTGTGTAGGAAAGGGTTTGTGTGGCACAGTAATTCTGTCAAATCATCCCTGCTCCATAGGGATATCACAGACATAAATGGCTTTGAATGTACTTTAGAAATGCATCTGGTTGCATTACCCTTCCCAGCAGTGTTCTCAAGGGATCCTGGAACAGGAGGGAGGTGACAGCAAAATGCTGGCATCAAGGGCATAATCCACACCTTAGTTCATGCCAGCAGCAGTGCTATCTGCTATGCCAGGTGAAGCTGTATAATTCATAATATATAATTATATATTATAATTCAATGTATAATTCAATGGGTCATTTCACCACTCAGAGGAGTTTATTTGAAAGCATGGATGATTCTGCAAAAAATGTTTTTTTTCACTCTGTCAGAGTTTGGATGCTAATGAGACTTAGGAAAAAGATGTCCTAAAAGCATCTGCCTGGTGAAAGTTCATGAGGAGAAGAGATGCAGTGATGGCAAACAGGAGTGGAGAGAGTCGGGTAGCGGAGATCAAGATCAGAGCAGGACAGAGGCCCTGATGGATTGAGTTCCTCAGACCCAGCTTAAAAGCAAGCCTTGTGCATGTTCTTCTGGGTGCTGAGGTGTCTCGTGACCTGTCGCAGTGAGAGTTGTAACTGTGCAAGTTGCCTCGCCACGATTTTTGTCTCTTTGCAGACAGGCGCAGTCAGCTCTGTTGCAGGCTGGGCTTAGCAGAGGAGCAGCAATTCCTGCAGAGAGCCAAGCCTGGCTCTGACAGCTCTCTTGCGAGCCCTAGTGATAGCAGGACCTGCCTGCAGACCGAGGAGTCCTCTAAAATACATTTCTAACAGCTAGAAAAAAAAGGAAAATGTCTCTTCCATTTGCTAAATAGCACTTTTGCCCCATCTTTCTCCTTTACCTTATCAAAATGCCAGTGAACGTAACTGAACACCACAAAGGTCCACAGAGTGGAAAAACTTCTGCTGCATTGCACCCCAAGACAGAGATAAGAAAGGGGCCTTAAAAAGAAACAAGAAAAGGGAGATGGAACTATTTGAAATAAATATTTCTTTCTATGACATTCAAAATCTCATGAAATTTGCATTAATGTGTATTGTGGACTTGGTAATAGTGTAATTGAGTCTCACTTCAACTAAGTATTCGGTTTAATCTCACAGGGAGATGTTGTGTGGACAAGGATGGAGACCTAAGTGCTATTCTGAACAGGGCTATAAGTTCCAGTCAAATTCCTGATTTTCTAGTGTATCTCGTAAAAGAAACATCCTTACATTTTCATGCATTTTGTTTACTCTGGAGGCCTTTCTACCTCCCTTGTATCATATGTATTCACTGTTGACCATAGAAACTGAGATGCTGGGATGCATGCACACACATAGACCTGGTGGCTGCTTTCTCAGGTAATGCTTTTATACCGGCAATTTTGCTTTACAGGCAATTCTGTTCCAATGGACAATCAAACATCCAGCGGTTCACATTCGCCTAGTGAATGGACAGGAGGAAAGCAGAACATATCAGGTGTCCCTGAATTCAGCAAATGGCTACTCGATCATCTCTGGTTTAGAGCAAAACTAGTTATTAAGGAGCCTCATGGATTTTCTTGCTGAATATGCTGCTGTCCTAAACAAGTCATCTCAAAAGCCATTTTATGTATAATGTTAAATCTAGCACCTGTCTGTTGCTGAGTGAAGTGATGAAGACTGACAGGATATTGCTCCTGCAATTGCCATTGGAGTTTCTTAAAGACCGACATTAAACTTAGTCTTTTTCTCTCCCGCCTGATGGAGTTGGAATGAATTGACTTTTATAAAGTTATGGCAGAGTGGTTTTATTGCCTGGTTTATGGCAGGATGCAAACAAAAAACAGACTCAGACCAGTGCCCGAAAGTTTGTGTGTGTGTGTAGATGTGTGTATATACAGTTGCATAAAAGCAAATATTGGTATTCATCCTCAGCAGTTATTTTAAATCCTATGCATTTTAATTGTTTGCATGACCTTGATATATTTTAAATTAAAATTTGTATTTCATGGGGAAAATTCTGGTCTCATGTATAGTATTGGTAACTATAGGTTTATACCACAAAAAATGATATTAGAATTTGGTGAACAGAGATATTCTAACTATATAAAAACACACCTCAGTCTCCTTTCGATCAATAGCCATTTTCAAGCTCGCTAGTACTACTTGAGAATGCAGTGTTTTTCATGAGTAATCCTCAGAATTGATGAGCCTGTAAGTTCAGCATTTCTGCTTTGCTCTCAGCCAACTCCCTTTTTATTGACAGTCTCTGGACGAGCTGTAGGAATGACCAACAATCTGTTCTTTCTGGATTCCTAATTGCTGCAGTCTTCTAAAAAGCTTTCTGGCAAAGGTACTGAATTGGAGTTTGGAGTTTGGATTTGCAGTTTGGAGACAAAACAGTTGATCACAAGACTCTTTTCCTTTAACACAGCCAGGGAGAAATTTCCCACTATTTAAAAATAAGGAAAGCCTGTTCTGTATAGAGCTCTGGATATACCTTGTCTTGGTTTAGGCACAAGTGTTCAATTAGACAACGCATCATTCCAGGATAAATCACCTTTTTTACTCCAAACTGAGTGTGCAAAAGGAAAAATAAGGTAATAAAGGTATCAAATTTATCCTGCCTCAAGGTGATGCCCTTTATTGCTGTTATATAGTGACCATACTGTGACTTATCCAGTGCTACTCCAATTTTTCGTTCAAATTTCTCATCTGGAATGCTCCAAATAATATTTTAAAAGCATTCATTGTATCTCCGAATGAGATCTCCCTTCATTGCCTCTATCAGCTGGTGTGAACCAGGTTCAGCCCACAAACTCCCAACCACACATCGTGTCAGGCTCTTGATCATGTCTTCTACAGCCAGCAATTATCCGGCAAAGCAAATTCAAATGGAAAGCATTTCTGGGTGAGGAAGGTCTTAGTCCTACCTTGTAGCACAGCGGCGACACAGAGTGTGCAATGATTTGCAGTGCTGAACAGGGCCAATATTAATCTGGTGGCCCAGTCTGAGCAACCCTGTCCATCTCAAGCACGATGTTATTTATTTAGGTAATATATGAATAGGCTGAAATGTTCTTTTCAAAAGAACATTAAAAAACTCAAGCTGCTGTGCTAAAATCTGGAAATATACCATCATTAAAAACTGCATATATATGCAAATATTCACATGCATATGTGTACAGAGAAGAGAGAGTGTGAGTAGCAGTAATAATGTTTATCAACATATAAGTCTTCTACCTAGATGTACAGGTCAATATTATCTTCCTGGTAGCTAATTTGAAGGTGAGAGGTACAAGTTCATGCCCTGTGTATGTGAGCAAAACCTAGCAGCTACTGCGAATTAAAAAAAAAAAAAAGAAAAAGAAAATGAAAAAAGAAAAAAGAAAAAAAACAGGCCATTGGTATTGTTTATTAATATGTAGATGTGTTCGTGTAGCCAGCCTATATTTTAAAAAATATTTTGGGCTCTGTTCCTCCTGTGAGATTCCCTAATCAAATAAAATGGAGCCCGACACACACATTTGAGTAAATTAAGACATTAAGACTTGGAAATCCCATTTTCTGTTTCAAAATATGAACATTGTCTAAACTACTCCTGTTATCACTCATTATTTTATTTATTTATTAGCACAGTTTTCTGTGCTTATCATAAGCTGTATCACAGACTTCCAAGGTGCTTAGCTGTGGAGGTTTAGGGCTGGCTAAATTTTTAACGATCTTATGGTTCATGTAGCATTTGGTGGGATTTTTTAGATTGCTAACTCTGAGCTTACTTTAGTTAACAAATATGAGCTATTTCTGTGTTCCACATTTTTTTTCCTTTCCTTTCTGAGCCAGGTTTTCTCCAGCAGCCAGATGGTTGCTAGAAAACAGGAAGGCCTGTAGGTGGTCTTTATGATTAATATTTTAGTAGATTGTTAGTGCTCCTTATTTGATGGTCAAATAGAGATTATGTCAGGCTACAGAAAACATGCAATTAGCTAATAAGCAATGACAGTAAATATAACTGTTCATTTAAAAATAATAATAAAAAGTCTCCATTTTGAACTGCTGTTTTTAGCAGGAAAAAAGAAATAAGGACTTTATAATATGTTTCCTTTTAAAGATGATCAGCTTCCATAAGTCTTCCATAAGTCATATCAATATGTTGATTGACCCAAGTTGGTCTTCTGAAGTCATATTTATAAATTAATCCCCGACATCGAACCAGCTGTGAGCCACTTTGAACTGTGAGAAGTACTGTATCAATCCACGTATGGAACCATCAAAGAATCCTTGTTTTATGAGCAAGCATTCACTATTATCCTACATTAACTTTGCCAATTAGTTGGTACCTCTCCTAACACAGGCAGTCCTTTTCCAGAGGGTCTAACAACTGCCTAAATTAGACCCATGGCCAGTCAGTTAGTCTTTTAAATGGGAAAGCTAACACAAGAAATCTTAAAGAGCTATAAAGAGTACCACTGTACACCATTGCAAAATGAGACAGATGGACTACAATTCTTGGGAGAGTTAACATAAAAAGAAATGAGAAGTTAAACCAAATTTGTCTTTGGAGCTGTAGATAAAACCTAATCTACCAGGCTACAAAGCATAAAGCCCAAACTCCTTTAATATACCTATAGATCTTTTGGTAAGAGTAGGAATTTCTGTATGAGTAATCCATTCATATACCGTTAAAACTGACAGATACATGGCTATTTATTTAGATAAAATCATATCTGCAATTTAGAACAATACACATTGCAAATACATATTTAGAATATTTTCAAAGGTAATTTCAGAAAATTAAAAAAGGAACTATTAATATTTGAACTAAAAAGAGACCTGAATATGGTTAAGCATAGAAACTGACAGAGAATACAAACAAAAAAACATGTTATTGCCATCTCCACCATTCAATAGTTATGTAATTAGGCTCACCGAATGCCAATGCTCATGAGTTTTAAGCATTTATTTCTAAAGCTTTTATTTCTATTCTAAGCTATTCTAATATCATTTATTTCTAAAGTGATCTTTCTGAGAGATTTGGCTTCATGACAAAATTAATGCTGAGGGTGCCTCATGTATATTCAGCTTCACACCTTTATTGCTTTTAGATCACAATTTACATTAGAATATAGTTAACTTTAACTTACTTGTTAATAAATTGAGGACTGTGAGCAGTTTTAAGTAGAACAGCCTCACTGAAGTCAGTGAACGGATCTGTGGTTTAGAGCGGACACCTCTGTGACATCCTGACATATATCACACTATGACCTCTGTTTTATTCAGTGGGTTAATCATGTTTCTGCATTGACCTAAGGCAGATATTCATTATAGCTGGCTCTCAGAAAAAAAAAATCGATATCTTGTTGAGGAATAGCATGGAGAAGCCATTGGGGATGAGTTTGGAGCTTGGACTGTCCTTCAACTGTGTGTTCACTCTTCTGTAATAAAAGATTGTCCATCTAGTGGTCATTTATAATGTCTTCGGGTTTTTCATCTATGAATGTGTCGATGTGCTACAAGTGAGGCTGGATGTACTTCTTCAAGTACAGGGTAGAAAGGGAGAAGACGAGTAGGGCTTCATGCAGCCTGAAAGCTTGGAAGATTTGTGCTGATAAAATGACTCATGAGATGAAATTTTGGCATGGAATTCCTACTATTTTTCACATGTAATTGTACCTCTCTCCTGCTCTGAATAAATAGATTATGTAATGTTAAGATAGTGCTCTGTTGCACTGTCACACAGTGCAAACCCATGACAAGGCTGTCCATTGAGTGACAGGCCGGGTAGGACCCATATCTTAGATCTTCTCAAGATTACAGTCCTCATAACCAGCAAGCATAGAATTAGACATATCATCTACCATGCATGCATGCAGATCATGTTCAGAATACCCAGCCAGTTCGTGTAGAGCCAAACATGCAGTTATGAGGCAGATGCGTAGGCAGAGGATTCTATGGTTACACCTGCACTGGGATCAACTCTTGCAGAGAATAAACTTAGGCACTGGTACACACACATACAGTTGCGTGACTGGGTTATGGCAGCATGCTTAAAAAATCTACTGAGTTAGAGCCCTAGGGTGACTGCTGTATGAACAGGAAGCATGAATTGAGTATGACAGCATGGATCTCACTCTAAAACCCACTATTTTTTTTTAGCAATGACTGTTTCAGTTCAAATTTGCAAACTGTCAGCTCTGCTGGCGGAGCGCCTTTCTTGGATATTCCTTAACATATCATTTTCCATGACATATGCTGCACTGTAATAGTAAAAGTGTTATCCTGAGAACAGGGTTCTGTGGTTGCTCTCCTACAAAGTATTTTTTCCTTATCCTCGGTTCTGCTGTCACTTAGCAACCAAGAGGATAATCCGTGAAATTCTAAATATTATCTTGTCAAGGAAATCAAAACAGAAAATGCATACTCAAATTGTTGGGGAAATCACCTCATCTTTTTTTGCTTTTGCTTCAGCATCTTTGACTGTCAGAGGCACAGGAAATTGCTACTTACAGTGAATCTATACATCTGTCTAAAGATCTAGAAGATACCCACTTCAATGACAGTGCAAGGAAATACAGAGAAGGATCCACTGAAGACAAAACTAGGGCTGAGCATATCAGCAGTGATATCCTTTACCTCTGTATCTTGCAATGTGATCAAAGGTTTTCACAGAATCACAGAATGGTTAAGGTTGGAAGGGACCTCTAGAGATCATCTAGTCCAACCCCCCTGCTCCAGCAGGGACACCTAGAGCACGTGGCAAAGGGTGGCATCCAGGCAGGTTTTGAAGATCTCCAGAGAAGGAGACTCCACAACCTCTCTGGGCAGCCTGTTCCAGGGCTCTGTCACCCTCACAGGAAAAGTTCTTCCTCACATGGAGGTGGAACTTCCTGTGTTTCAGCTCATACCCATTACCCCTTGTCCTATCACTGGCCACCACCGAGAAGAGTTTGGCCTCATTCTCCCTACATTCATCCCTCAGGTGCTTGTACATATTAATCAGATCTCTCAGTCTTCTAAGCTAAACAGGTCCAACTCGCTTAGTCTTTCCTCATAAAATATATGCTCCAGTCCCGTAATCATCTTTGTTGCTCAATGCTGGACCCTCTGTAGAAGCTCCATGTCCCTCCTTTCCTGAGGAGCCCAGAACTGCACACATTACTCCAGGTGCATCCTCATCTGAGTAGAGGGGCAGGATCACCTACCTCAACCTGCTGGCAACGCTCCTCCTGATGCAAGCCAGGATCCTGTTGACCTTCTTGGCCACAGGGGCACATTGCTGCCTCATGGTCAACTTGTCAACCAGGACTCCACAGTCCCTCTCTGCAGAGTTGCTTTCCAGCAGGTCAACCCCTAATCTGTATTGGTGTCTGGGGTTATTCCTCCCCAGGTGCAAGACCCTGCACTCATCCTTGTTGAATCTCATGAGGTTCCTCTCTGCTCAACTCTCCAACCTGCCCAGAGCCTTCTGAATGTCAACACAACCCTTGGGAGTGTTGGCCACTCCACCCAGTTTGGTATCAGGCTCAAATTTGGTGAGGGTGCACTGTGTTCCCTCGTCCAAGCTACTGATGAACAAGTTGAACAGCACTGGGCCCAGTCCTCACCCTTGCAGGACACCACTGGCCACAGGCCTCCAACTAGATTGGGGCCCATTTATCACCACCCTCTGAGCTCTGCCATCCAGCCAGTTCTCAATCCACCTCACTGTCCATTCGTCCAATCCATGCTTCTGGAACTTTCCTATGAGAATATTATGGCAGAATGTGTCAAAAGCCTTGCTGAAGTCAAGGTAGACTTTCGTTCAGTCATAGTAGAGTCAAGGTAGACTTTTGTTCAGTCAAAGTAGAACTTCACCAAGTGGAAGGGCTAAGTAGAGCAAGAGCTTTGGAGAAGCAGGATATAATAGTAAACAGAGGTTGTGGACAAGGAGTTGGAAGAAATGGATCTCACAGGTCTTAACCTATCATTACTGTCATACAGTTTGACTTCGTGGACTACTCAGGTTTCACACAATGATTCTGTTTCACAACCATGACTGAACTAGAAAATATCTTTTTAGAGAGGCAGAGTGGCACAGAGCATGTATTTAAAGACCGAAGGTGATTCAATCATGTTATAGAGAAAGGTTTTCAGTGGTTAATTATCCACAAAATGTGTAAATTTATTTCTAGTTTGAATTTGCCTAGCTATGAAAGACATTTTATTCTGTCTTTTTCTATTACATTAAAGGATCTTTATAGAGGATAATTCTTCCTCATGGAAGAATTTATAATCTGCCATAAAATGACCATTTTGCCTTCTTTTATGTTAAGCTATGCTATTGACCTTCTTTAGCCTTCCACTGAACAGCAGTCTCCAACCATTCTGTAACCTCTACTACTTTGAAACTAAAAAATGGGTGAAAAAAGTCCAACAAATATTTCATTTAGTGGAATCCATCATTCTCTGAGTGCAAACTTTTGCACTGGGCTCAGTATCCCAGAAGTGGGCCCCTCATGCAAAGGTAATTATGTCTTCCTTTTCCTGCTTAATATTTCCTTTCTACAGTCAGGTACAAGGCTTGTTCTCTTTAGTCATTTGTTACAAGAAGAATCAGTGTTCAGCTAGCTACTCTCAGGAATACCCATGCTGCTTTTATTTATTTGTTTATTTTAAATACATTTCTTTATTCTGAAAGTACACCTTAGCCACTGTTACGATCCTGAATTATCTTGTACTAAATGACATGTTGTGCAAGTCGGTATCTTCCAGACCACATTGCATATTGATCTTCTTGTATGCTAATTTACTGTTTCATCAGTTTTTGGCTTATTTTCCATCTTTACCAGTTGTTGTTCTATTATTTCTTCAGGCTAAAACTAGAGATCATAAAATATGGGTTAGAATGGACCTCAATATATCATCTAATCCATCCCTGTGAACCGAGGCAGTTAATGTCTAACAGAAGTCTTGCCAGGTGAGGTTCAGTGGTCTGCTGACCTTTCATTTTCATAGATAACAGCACACAAAGTGTGGGCCAGCATTTACATCTGCCCATTATGAATTCTCAGAGCAAGCGATCAGGCATTTGCCTACAGTTGGACCACCTGGAAACAGCCTTCAGTACCAGGGCCCTGCAAGGTCATTGTTCATGCTTTCAAAGCTGGAGGCCTTCAGCCTTCTGCTGGCTGCACAACTGTCCCTGGTAATCTACAGGAGGATCAGCAGGATTTAAAGCAGGCAATCATCCTTATCAGCCTCTATATGTGGCTCCTGCCCTTCAGAAACATGTGGGCCAGGGGGCAGGACTTTATGTGAGACAATAACTAAAAGGTGATAGCAACTGCTTCCATGGAAGACCATGCTGGCACCTCAGCAGATGTCTATGACAGCCTTCAGCTGTGCATCTGCAATTGAGCATGTTAATTTTCACTGCTAAAACACGACCAATTCTAATAGAGTTTTTTCTTCTTGCTGAAGAAAGAGATTTCTTATTAAAGAGGGGGAAAATGAACAAGCAGAAACACTTAGGAGTGTATCTGTAACTCAAAATATGTTCAAGTGAACAAAAAGGGCAAAGATGTCATCTTTCTCTGTATGCCATTGAAGAAAACATCACTGTTCCCTTTCTGCAGGCCAAAACCTAAAGTCACAAAGAGATAAACTGACTTTAGGTATGTCATAAGGTGAGTGAGTTAGAAAAAAACAAAAACAAAAAACATAAGTTCTGATTTTCTGTTGCCTAGCTTTGAGGTTCTTATACCTCTGCCCAGGGAAGGAGAGCATGCTGACAGATTCCCAGGAGTTTTACCTGAAGTGCTGAGGAATTATCACTCTCCCTGTCTACTGTGTGTTCACCTGGATTTTTTCTTAATGTGTATAATGGATATAAAAAGATCATGAAGCATTAGGCAACATATGAAGTCTCCCAGATGAACTTCAGAAGATCTTCTCCTTTTTTTTTTTTTTCTTTGAGCATTCTTGGTTCCTCCATTCTTTTTCTACTCTGCCATTCTCCATTTCTCTCCACAGTTGCTTCTTTTCCATTTTACCTCTATTCCATTGATTTGACATTGATTGTCCCTCACAACATCCTCCTGGGCAAGCTCCAGAAGTGTGGGATAGATGAGTGCAGTGAGGTGGATTAGGAACTGGCTGGATGGCAGAGCTCAGAGGGTTCTGGTCAGCGGTGCCGAGTCTAGCTGGAGGCCTGTGGTTAGCGTGGTCCCCCAGGGGTCAGTCCTTGGTCCGGTCCTGTTCAATTTATTCATCAATGA
>NW_010586478.1:61017-78894 GCF_000705375.1 Tinamus guttatus
CTGGAGTATTGTGTCCAGTTCTGGGCTCCACAGTATAAGAGGGATGTGGAGCTGCTGGAGAGAGTCCAGCGTAGGGCTATAAGGATGATCAGGGGCCTGGAACATCTGCCCTATGAGGAGAGACTGAGGGAGCTGGGCCTGTTCAGCCTGGAGAAGAGAAGGCTGAGAGGGGATCTAATCAGTGTCTATAAGTACCTCAAGGGAGGCAGTGAGGAGGATGGTGCTGGCCTCTTTTCAGTGGTGGCCACTGACAGAACTCGAGGTAATGGCCACAAACTGAAACACCAAAAGTTCCACAGGAACTTAAGGAAAAAAATCTTAACAATGAGGGTGACAGAGCACTGGAACAGGCTGCCCAGAGAGATTGTGGAGTCTCCTTCTCTGGAGATCTTCAAAACCCTCTTGGACTCAGTCCTGTGCCACGTGCTCCAGGTGACGCTGTGTGTCCAGGGCGGGTTGGACTAGATGACCTCTAGAGGTCCTTTCTAACCTTAAAGATTCTATGATTCTGTGATTTGGTCTGGATGAAATGGAGCTGTTGGGATGCTTATTTGGCTGTATTGTCCAGTAAGAATCCTTGTAAAATCAGCTGAGGGAAGTGTTCACCCAAAGACAATTTATTCTATCTATATGGTGTGGTTTCACTAAGTATCTTGTAGGGAGGCATCCTGCCTCCCAGTTCATGATACTCAGGCTGCATTTTTGGCTTTGGAGCTGAAATTGCTTCTGGGAGACCAGTGGTTTTGGCAAGTAGAATAAAAGTGTGAGCAACCAGAAAGAGCTGGGGATGGAAATGTGTAGTAAAAATACATAAATCACAGCATTATAAGCTGCCAATAAATCTATTTTAACCTTCTGGGCAGTCTGTGCTCCCATGATATACTTGGTCTGATGGGCTTAGCGCAAAGCTCCATCTTCTGCCCTTCGTAGCTGTGATCCTGAGAGGCTATGATTAGTTTACAGGCACTGAATACTTTTATTATCACAAAAGAGACAACTCCAGTAATCCTTAACCACATAAAACCCCCTTGACTGACTTAATTGGATTTAGAGTGAAATAAGAGGAGAAAATGCAGTGTCTGCCATCCTTTTCACAGCATGACAAATATTCTACGAAACAGTAACATAACAATGGCTATCTACAGTATTCCAGATAAAAGTTCATAGCAAGTTTTGTGAGATCTGTGTGCAGAGAAGATCCTTATTCCCATTGTTTTGCAGCTGTGCTTTCCCCATGGTGACCTGCATTCCCATTAACTCGTAATTCCTAAACCTGGTGGGAAGCAGAACCTTCCCTCCCAAGATGATGATCTGATGCCTTTGTCCTTCCCAGCAGCCTGTCATCCTGTTGCACTTGCAATGTTAAGAGTGAGAGGGGGAATTTTAATGTTCCCAGTATGTGTATTTATCAACTATGAAAGAAATTTAAATTGGCATTTCTGTGCCATTGCCTGGCGGCCACTTTTTGGCTGAAAGACGTCCTCATTTGTAACAGCATCAGTGAAAACAACCAATATGAGAGTTCACAGACTATCGCTGTCCCACTTTGGTAGTGAACAATAAAGAAAGAACATCAGATGTTCTCACATTAAACATTTTGTTCAATATTTAAACATCATGGCCTAAATTTTTAACATGATGCTCAAAGCTTCAGCTGTGTGCCTCCCATGAAATGTGATAGCAGCTGTGGAGGTAAATCCTAGCACACAGCACTCATTATTTATCCCTAAAGGCTTCTAGTGCTGCTGAAAAGATCTGAATACATTTCACTTGGTGAGGCTTTAGCAGGATTCCTAATATCACCTAGCAGATTATGCAATTAGTAATGAGCATATTAAATCTTGCAGTGCATAGTGCATGGGGAGAACACAAAGCAGTTGTGCCAGGATGCAAGCAATGAAAAGCATTTAGATTTAAAGAAAAATCTGAGATTTTAGTTAATCAATTAAGTAACATAATATGCTAATTCAGCAGAAAATAAGATAAAAAAAAAGAATCAGTATGTTTAGCACTCAGTATTTTTAAGTCTTGGCTACAAAACATGTGTCTATTTATTTTATTTTCTGGTTAAGCTCCTCTTTGTGTTTGTGCACGTATTTTCATGAAACTCCTGAAGAGGCAATGGCATGTACTTGTTTTACCCGAGGTTGTTTGAATCAGTTTTACAATGTGCTCCTTGGTTACCACTCTTCTCTGGGGAAAACTATGACAGTTTTACACTCAACACAATGTATTTTTCCCTTCGTGCTAACTGAGCTATGCCATTCACAACATCCAGAATAGAAAAGGGGGAGGAGAATCCATACTAGTCACTGTTCCCCAGCATGCTGGAATAAGGAGAGATTCTTGGTGCTCTACATCACCACCTTCCATCCTGTGATGGGCTACTGGTTCAGGGATGCAGAGGACACAAAAGAGGTTACATAGGATTGAACCCATCGGGCTAAGGGGCATGTGGGAGGTGGGCTGGGGGAGGGACTGACCTCGTTGGAGTCTCCTGAGGCACTCTGCTCTGTTGTACCAAAATGAATTCTGCAGCATCTGCCCTTTTAACTACTTTCCTCTTACACTGAGTGAAAAGTGTAGGCACAGCACTGTGTGCTTGCTTCACATTTCTCACAATTACTCAAATAGCTGAGGAAATAATCTATGCTGTGCTTGGGCTACTAAGATGAGCACACTTGAGCTGTAATTCGCTGTATTGACTGCACAGGAGTGCGGTGTTGAAGCCGTGTTCAGCAGTGCAGGTTCAGCCTGTGTGCCCTATAAACTGTGAAAGATCTCAGGTGAAGAATCTTGCCAAGATTTTCCCTCCTTGATAGCGCATCAGAGTTACCTTGATTTGAATAATTCTTGCCTCATCTGTTGATACCAGACCCAGAAGTAGACAGATGGAATTGAGAGACTCTTGAGGAAACTGTTATATAACAGCTGATTAATAAGATGTATCTATTAAAAGAATATATGGAGCATTAGTAACTAGCTGAGCCAGTGGTCTGTCAATTAAGAGAATCCAGGAGCAGTGAATTTGCAAAATCTGATTAGGGTTATCTGTGGTTTGTTAGGTGATGACTAATAGAAACTCTGAGTTATAGTTATGATGAATCTTCAATGTAACAATATGAACATCACAAATATTAAGATATGTGAAGAGGTGAGAGAGATCGTTTGGTGAGGCTGTAATCATACTATCCTTAACCTGTATGTTTCAGGGTATTATTACCTTCATGTTATCAGCATGGTTATAATTTTATAAGCTATATGGAAAAATTAACATATGATTCCTTATGTACTTCCAGAAACTTACGTTTTACTTTCAAGTAGATGTTTCTCATAAAAGTATTAGTAAATACTGCTGATGAAATAAATTCCCTACAACAACTGGTAGTGACTATGATAGGGCCTGTGTGTCTTACTGTGTTAGAGCAGCTATATTTTTGACCTTTGCAGATGTATTTATGATCTATGAGAGTTTCATTTGTTTTTGTGCAATGAACAATATTCCTCTTGAAACTCTCAAGAACCTGTATGAAGATAACAAAAGATGGGTTGCTGTGGAAGAGTAAGGACATCTGAACCTGCAATACATTTACAGAAGATTTTGGTAGACTTTCACTGTTCTGCCATTGCCTCCCTGCAGTGGCCAAACATTGAAGAATTTAATGGTAACAAAGGGAAAAACAAGCAAACCACACATAGGCTTCCTCCAAAAAAATGCATGTGGGAAAGTAGAGAACAAAATCCCCTGCTAAGCCCATTACAGAATTATTTATCTGAATTTTAATTGGCATGTCTGGATTGAGTCTTTTGGCTCAGTCACATCCAGTGAGAGTGATTTACTGAACACCCTCAAAAATGCTCTGAGAAAGGTGTCATGTTACTCTGCAATTCCTTCTTTCTTCTTGTCTTGCTCTGTGTAGGAAATAAGTTGTCACATTCCTTTATGCCATGCAGCATTTCACAGGAGTTGAAAATCATTCAAAGGGAAAAAATGCGTTCTTCTTCTTGATCTCCTAAGTCACAAAAATGATCATACAAAGTGATGTTCCTTTCAGTCTCATGAAGTAGGAATTGAATATAATTTTAAATGATCTTATTAGTCATACATGGCTAAAATGTTCTTTTTCTCCACTAATTATCATTTATCTTCACCTAAGATCAAGGATGCAACCAAGAGGACACCTCAAAGAACAATGTCATAATTTCCTCCACAGTTTGAAAAGGTATTACATATCCAAGCATGTGCTGCAAAACAAAACCCAGCAATAACTGCAGGGATAACAGAGAGCTAGATATATGATTGCCCTTAAACGAGCATTTAATTTACAAGGTAGTGAGCTCTGGAAACCAGATATGATATCCATATAGGACAGGTAAGCCATCAAACAAAAGGGGCAGGAAGCTGTGGTGACACATGATGAAGACTTATTGACCAAAAGTAGGACATCAGTCAAAACTGGCAGCAAAGATTAGTTGTAATATCTTCTCTTAAGGCTGTTGATTTGGTCTATGAAAAATGGAGTTAAGGAAGCAATGAACAATTCACTCCTTTAGAATTAAGACAGATAAATCTAAAGGCAAATTTATCCATGACCTTCATGAAATCTCATTCCTGCAGCCTTATAAATGTCTCATTGGACTAACTGTCCATTTTAAACCAAATTTATTCATTTTACTTTGTTTTATGTGGATTATTAAAGTAAATCATTGTAACTTTGATCTATATCAACCGAAATAATCTGGTTGCAATCACTTGCTGGAATATTCATCCAGTTTTAAATTTTATTGCATGAAGATATTTGCAATAAATACAAAAACCAGTTATTTCTACCAAGGGTAAATATTATAAGGTAAATGTCTGACTGGCTAAATAAAAGACCATACGACTTGATAACAATCACCAAAATTTTCATCTGGGAGGATCTTAGTGCTAAAGTAAGGGCAAATGCATCTAGATTACGCTTTACAAACCACAGTTCAGGAGTAAACAGAAAATGTGTGTGGAATCTGTGCTGGATGTAAGGACAGAAGATAAAATTGGTTGCCCTGAAGAAGGGTTAATTTTTACCACCTCACTGAGGAGACATATTTGCCCACCTGTGTTTTGGAAAATTCCAATGAAGGAGAGTCTATGGGCTTCTGGAGGTATTTTCATTCCATGTTTCATTAACCAGATCATGGAAGGGTTTTCTTTGGATTTAACTGAGGTTTCATCTGCTGGCAGTTAAACTCAGGAATTCATCTGACAGCACATGGAAAATGGAATTAGAGATGGATGACAACAGCATCTGCAGTTCCTTGCCACTCCATTATTTTTTTCCTTTCTCTCCTCTTCACTGTTGTCTTCTTTTCAGGACCAAACACTAATTCTTGCAACTTGTTTTCAGAGGCCACGTTTTGCAAAATTCTTATCTTTTTTTTTCTGTTCCTCTCTTCCAGGCTCACTAATTTGTTCACAGCTTAAATCACAAGATTCAAATCTGAACTGGGTACTCTAATTTTAATAAAGTAAAGTTTAAAAGAATAATGATGTCCCATAGCTTACACACCACACTAGGAAGGATTTTTTATTTCCACAGCAGCAATTGCTGCTAGGTGTGCTATTTTTGTCTTCCAAAGTCTTTTTATTTCTCTGTATTATCACTAAGTCTGTTGTTTTTCATATTGCATTTGCATATTTTCTCTCTTTGTTATAAAAGCAATATGACATTTTTTTTAAGTGAACTTCATCTAAAATTTTAAAAACTAATGTATATTCTGACCCCAATCCTAATTGTTTGCAATCCCTTCTCAGGTGGGTGTCATCTGTGCATTTTACAAGTGTGTGCCATTGCATTACTCAAACTGTTGGCAAGAATTCGGATGAAGACCAGGGTAGGACAGACCCCTTTTATCCTCTGTATGAAATTCCTTTTCTATTTTATAGCCAGTTATCAATATGAATGTTTACAAGGCATTTATCAACTGATTATTCAGTCGCTTTAAGGTAGGGTAACAGAAATCATATCCCTTTCATTTATGAGACTGGCATATGAGAAAGATCCAAACTTTTCCAATTTTCCTACATCATATTCCTGCATATTCTTCTTACGTGCTGATTTACGGTAAAAGAGTCCAGTACTTAGTTTTCTCCATTTGATTTTAGGGGGCACTTGACAGATTCATTTCTTTTAAGAATTTTTAGTAAAAAATGTTTTATTCTTTATTGCTCTTCATCTTTAAATTATAAATTTACAAATGATAAATTATCTGAATAAATTGATTAGCTTTTGTTGCATTTGAAATATCACTAGCCAATAGAGCTAGAAAATTGTTTTCAAAGTTCAATCATCTCATGAATTTCATTTTGCATAAAATATTAAGTTACGTTAGATTTTCAAGGTGTGCATTTATGGATAAAACTACCATTTCTTTATAAGGAAAGACATCTATGCACTGTGAGCAGATACCCTTCCCACTCCGAAATGTGAGGAGAAGTTCTAATATGATATTGTATAAGACATTGAACTCTTCATAAATCAGCATGTACTGGAAACTCAATCTATTTCATGTGAAGATGCAGCAATGTCAGTCATGGTTATCTTGATTAGATAATGAGAAATATAATTGCCATTCCAGTGAAATATCTTGACTAATTGCTGATTACATAATTGTGAAGTGCTTATCAAACAACTTCAATACTTCAGGGTATTCCCAGGATTTTAAAGGAAGGTACAGATGAATGGCTGGTAAATAATAGGTCTGAAACAGGGCGTTCAATTCTATTTTCAGATTGCCTTTCTAATAGCTTATACACTGTAATTGAAACTTATTACTAGAAGACAAAGCTAAAGACCCCACTCTGCATAGGCTGAAGAAGCAAGCACATTAACTGACTTGAAAAGAATGAAAAGGGATCCTGAATCTTTCCTTTTTGTCAGTAGGTCCAAACTGCCTTTGTGTAAGGTCAGAGTGAACTTTCCATGGGTCAGAGCTGTATCAGAGGATAATCTTGTGAATTCCCTTGGGTCGGTTCTGACTTCTACCACATTTTCTGTGATGCTTCTGAGATTAATCATTTCATACTTTAGCACCTTTATAGTAATACAGCTATATCACTTCTCCACTCCTGTGGTCTTCTGCTTAGAATTAAACTGCTGCATATCTTCAAAAGGGCTAAATTAAAGGACACTCTATCATCTCAGCTGGGGAGGCACTATCTTGTTGTTATTGAGCTGGTTTTGCAGGCTGAAATCTCCCTCTCATATATCTGCATGGGTTATTTTCTTGACCAAGGTTCAAATGATACCAGAAAATAAAATCTTTCCACTTGATTAATTTTAGCTTGAGAAGCAGGATATTTTTAAACTTGATTTCATACTTCTCTTGTAATGAGAATTCGTTATGATAATGAAGGATAATAGGAGAAGAACTTTCTCCAGCAGACATGAAAGATCATCTTTAATTTTTTGCATAGAATTCTATTGAAAAATCTGCATTTTGCTTGAATCAGAGACATCAAATTAATAACAATGATAAAAAGGGAGTTTCTGAAAAGAAGTGCATTAATATCAGCTTTAACGTTAACTCCAGTATTAAAAAAAAAACAATTTACTTGGTGAAAGACAGAACAGGGAGATAAACATCATTAACCTTGAAAAAAAATAGTAGCATTTTATCATTGCCTTTTATTGAAGCCGTTAAAGAGTGAGGGGAGGTAGAACGACTTTGTAAGATCTTTTGTATAGATGCTGAATTTTGAAATGTCGAGGCAGCTTTTTGTGTGAAGGGAAGGAGCAAGCCCTCTGACCTTGCAGTTCTCCATGCACAAAAGAGCCAACTTCCTCTCCAAAACCTTGTATTTTATTACCTGCCCCTCTATACAATACCGACTAATCTTAAGTGCCAGTATGGGGCTATTTGTGTGAGGATTTATCTAACTCAGTTTTAAGTGTTTATATCAAGTTCTCATGGGTTCTCTCTAAAATCAGAGTCAATAGAGTCAAAGGAGTGTGGGATATGGTTCCCCTCACCATAAAGCAGGCATCCATATCTGGTTGGATGAAACTCAACCTGGTCTGCTCTACCTAGATTTCTAGATTTCCAGGGTACCTAGAGAGCCAGTGGTGCCTCCGATGGGGACGAGTCCCTGTCTGGTGTCCTGTCTGCAAGGTGCTAGTCCATGTATGAGCAGATACCTACACGGTAGGTGAACCTCTGTTCTTAATACTTCATTGTCCACTAGGTGCCCTTGTTGGGCTCACCCCAGCTCTGGAGGTTAGCTGGATCTGCCCTAGCCTATCTTTGGTGTGATGTAGAAATAAATCAGCCCGGTAAGTTTTAAAATGTGGTTAACTTCAGCAGGTTGCTTCCATGATTAATAACTCATAGGCTGAGTTACTACCAGTGCTGCCATTAGTCTTGAAGTTATCAATGTTAAACATTAATCACAAGCTCTTTGTAGCTGGTTGGGTCCTAGTGAAGCTATGAGAAGGCTCCAGCTGATTTTGATAAGATAGGAAGTGGCCTTTAGTTAAACAGTAATTGTAAGGCTCTTTGCTCTGAGCTGACAGGGAGTCACGGGTTATATTTCTGTCATGGGGAGACTTCTGCTGCAATAAAAATGAGTCCTCTTCAGGGATCATTAATTAGGTATGTGTCTCCCTGGAAAACATGTAGCTATTTTAGGTCCTGTAAAACACTAACACACATGCTTTGTTTGTTAGTTCAAATCACAGAAATTTGTCCTTAAGGTGCGCAAATGAGAGTGTTGGTACTGAGACACCTATGAAAGACATCTAAGTAAGCATACGCTTTTTTTTTTTTTTTTTTTTGCAGAGAGTTATAGCCTTTGCAGTAACTTTGTCATTTTGAGTGAATCTTTGGTCAGGGCTACTTCAGAGCAGATGGCATTGTATGTCTGAATTATTTTTAGAACAGAAGAATTTTGCTAATGTTTCCTATCTATGACAAACAACAATGAAAAAATAAAATATAAAGTGGTCTGGAGTGTGATATGAAGGAATTATTTGACAGTTCAGAAATACATTCTGGATTTTAAATGATGATTTAAATACTTTTAACTTTTGAATTTGACCAATGGGCAAGGATTCTAAGATCTCAGGATTATTTTACCTATAAACCTATATCCCAAGGCAGCGATTTAAATGTTAATCACACTCACTCCTAATTAGAGTAGGTGGTTGAATTAGTGGTCTGTTGCACAGATCATTTCCTGTTCTAAGACTGCTGAATGTATAATTGTGTTGTTGTTCTTCAAACTGTCTAACAGCAGCTCTGGAATATTTTTCTCTTTGCAAAGCTGGGCAAGGGATGTGTGCTGCTTTCCATTCTTGCACATCAGTAGTTTTTCTGCTTGTTGAAAAGCTACACCTCTTACAATCAAAATTTCCTTAAGCATGAAATCAATTAAGAGCACAGAAGAAGATCCTGAGATGTTCAACTACCCTCTCTTAGTTGTGCTTTTAAGCTATTGAGTTTGAAGGTGATAAGTCAGCTCATGGAAAGTATTCTGCCATGCCAGCATCGCTGTTAAAGTTCAGCTTTGCAGCTCAGCAAATGCAGATGTCAGCTAAAAAGCAATAGCCTTGAACCTGTTCACAGCCTGGCAAGGAGATGTCACTGCCCCATGGATGGTGATGGAAGCTCTGGGGAGATCCAATTCCCAGTTGTACCCTGAGTGCCTCAGCTGCGCAGACCCAAGTGCGCAGGATCGCAGGTGTGCCACCCTTTGGAGAGCTGTGCCTCATCCATCATCCACATGAAGGTCATGAGCTCGTTTTTAGCTGCTCAGCAATAGAATAGGAGGGTCGAGTTACCTTAGTTCTCTGTCTGCCTTCAGGCCTTGAGTGTTGAATGCCCAGATGCAAGGTCCAACTGCACCATCAAAATTATAAAAGAAGGTCTTTCTTTTTCTTAATTCCCTGAGCTTCAGCATAGTTCACATCACAGATGAAGGTCACAGAACACAATTATCAGGGCAAGTAATACCATCCCTTGAAAAATGTCAGATGAATAGGATAACTAAAAAGCTAGAGAAGTGTATTCAGAAGAGAAAGGAAAACAAATACTGACACCATTCCCTAAACTGCTAATAAAGCGGTGGGAAAGACTTAAAATGAAGAACATACTGGCACTGTATGCAAAAAGCACAGAACAAATGTTTTGATGACTTTACTTTTGACAGAATTACACAACGAAGATTTGCTCTCTGTAGTTCTCCTTGAACATCAGGATCTGGATGGAAGAAAGAAATGTGAGAATCAGCTTTAGATTCAAGAAGATGTCATATACTGTGTCTGAAGAAACCTTACCCAACACATTAATTCAAAATGTCTTAGCAGAGAAATCGGCCAAAAAAACACTAAACTGCAGCATTTCTGAAGAACTGCCTAATGGGTTACCACTACAGTCAGTCTTGTTTAAAAGCCTCATTAATGGTCTAAGAAGGCTGAGTAGGCGGCTTGTTAATGGGATTCTCAGTGACTATTAAATTGAAAGGAAATTTGAACACCAGGCAGATGAGAGAAATAACAATAAAAAGACACAGGGCTGTTAGCAAATAACAAAATGAGATTCAGTTTAGAGAAAAAGAAGCAAAATTATCCGATGAAAATGATTCTTCCTCTAATCAGTGGGTAGAAGAAGCTTAAAATTAATGGTGCTGAATAAAATGGATAGGCAGAAATATGTCTGCAACAATGTTATAGGTAGAGCTAATGGGGTTTGGGTCAGAGATGGCCCAGATGCCTTCTTGAGGTCTTTTCTATCCTATTTGCTAGAATTCAGCAAGTCTGTAGTAAGTTATTAATGACCTTTTGGTCTGCATAAGCAGAGTGAGCAAAGCAAAGTGATTGTTGAGCCGTGATGTGTCAGCTGAGGTGCCTGTTTACATGCCCAGAGCATCATGATATGTAAGGTAGTGTGTTCAAAATGGGGAAGGCTTGGGAAACTGCTCTTGACGGTGAAGCAGAGCAAACTCTGCCTGGGGAGATGCACTCAAACACAGATGATTTATCATGTGAGGGTAACTCATCACGTTGCTGGCTTGCCAGGTCTATGGACACAGGGCTGTCCAGTGCCAGGCATCAAATCCAGTCCTGCTCACAGGCAACTGTAATCCTATCCATCCACCAGCTGAGGCCCAGTTTAAAAGCAAGTCTGATGATCAGAAACCTCCCAGACCTCCCAGATCTACCTGAGTTGTACAGAAGAGACACTACTCAGGGTGTTGCTGCTTTGTTTTTCTAAATTTCATTAGATATGATTAAGAACATCCCAACAAGGGATAACATTTATTCTGTAGCAAGAGTGACTCATGGAAGTAAGGACCATGTCTTCTCCTGGAGATATCTACTACTCCATGCAAAGATGACCTCCCAGCCTCTCCTTGTTCTGACTCATCTTTTCCCAAAGCTGCATGGGCTTTGGGAAAATGCTCAGATGTCCTTGACAGGACATCTGGGCTTACACTATGGAACGGTTGCAGAAACAGCTTCTGGGAAAAGGTGCCAGACAGTGATGATGTCAGCTTAAAATATTGACAAAATAGTCCAGGACTATGCCATCTGCAGCAGGGTGCATCAAGCTGTCAGAGACTTAAGTGAACAGAGGAGTTTGTAAATACAAGAATCTTCCTGACTGCTGCCACTTAGGAGGTCGTTTGTTAACAGTTTGTGTTCGAAAACAAGAGCTGTGTCATGTCTTGTGTGTTAAGG
Source organism: Tinamus guttatus (assembly GCF_000705375.1). Next base: position 72,735 of record NW_010586478.1, read on the forward strand.
CCCATGCTGAGATCTGGCACAACCATGTGGCAGGTGTGACATGACTGGCAATCTGATTTCTGGAGAGGTCCTGGGTGAACAGCTGGAAAGACTGATAGGATTGCATGGTCTGGGTTTCTTTCAAGTTTTCCAGCACCTGGGGAGGAGTAACCCCAGGCACCAGTACAGATTAGGGGTTCACCTGTTGGAAAGCCGCTCTGCGGGTAGGGATTTGGAAATCCTGGCTGACAGCAAGTTAACCATGAGGCAGCAATGTGCCCTCGTGGCCAAGAAGGCCAATGGGATCCTGGCTGCCTCAGAAGGATGTTGCCAGCAGGTGGAGGGAGGGGATCCTGCCCCTCTGCTCAGCTCTGGTGAGGCCACATCTGGAGTATTGGGGGCAGGTCTGGGCTCCCCAGGACAAGAGGGATGTGGAGCTTCTAGAGAGGGTCCAGCGGAGGGCAACAAAGATGATTAAGGGACTGTAGCATCTAATGTGTGAGGAAAGGCTAAGGGACATGGGCCTGTTCAGCCTTGAGAAAAGTGAGAGGGGATCTGATTAATATGTATAAATACCTGAGGGGAGAATGGAAGGAGGATGGGACCAAACTCCTCTCGGTGATGGCCAGTGACAGGACAGGGGTAATGAGTGCAAGTTGAAACACAGGAGGTTCCATCTCCATGTGAGGAAGAACTTCTTTACTCTGAGGGTGGCAGAGAGGTTGTGGAGTCTCCTTCTCTGGATGCCACCCTGTGCCACGTGCTCTAGGTGTCCCTGCTGGAGCAGGGGGGTTGGACTAAATGATCTCTAGATCATTTCAAACCTTAACCATTCTGTGATTCAAGTGTCCTTCTCTTGCATCCTTGAGTCTAAACCTCCTACTGCTGCTGATGATTTTTCTTCTTGGCCTAATTTCTCTAGTTAGTCATTTCTACTCAATGAAACCTCACATGCCAAGACAAAGACCATCACCATCTTTCGTATCTCTTATACCTATCACAATCCTGTGTTTCTTTCTTTCTGTGAGTGTTGGGAATACATAATCTGTACAGAATCGCCTAATCTGTGAGTATTGGGAATGGGGATTATTTTGTACTTTGTGTATAACACATGTGGATATGGTGTACCAAGCAGTATATTCTTTTCTCATTCTGTGTATGTGTTTTTAAAACATGTAAGCATCAAGGACAGAATTACAGTGATTATTCTGGACAAATATAGTGCAAAGTATTTCTGTAATTCTTTAGATTTTGTTAGATTCTGCAAAGATAAGTCCTGGAAGAAATATATGGTATTATCCCTGTAGAATTAGTGCATTATTAATGTTTCCAGACAAAATAGTATGGTGAAATCAGAAAATACAATTGAGCAGGACTATTAGTCCTGCTTGGCAATCAGGACTCCTCCATGCATCCCTGAATTGCTGCAGAACTGAAAGTATTGCTCATTACTGAAAATCAGCAGGTCTCATTCCTTTCTCTTAAAGTATACTGTGGGGTCTATGAATGGAAACTTGTGATTTGACAACGTTTACACACATTTTCCCAGATTTGCATGAAGATACACACATGCACACAAATGCAGAAAATTAAAGCCCTAAGGTGTTGAGGATTCGTAATGCTCAAGGCATTATGTTGTACCTTAAATGTAATGATGATTTACTGGATAGAATGTCTGCAGGTGTTAATTAATGAAACATCAGTCAAAGCAACAGAACTATACCAGTTTGCGTCAATGGGTGATTTACAGAAATTTGCACTGGACTAGAAGAGCATACTAATTACCTTTGTATACCTCCCTCACATGTCAAAACAACAGATAATTTTACTCTTCATATTTGGACTATTAATAAGATAGATGATAGGCATTACATGAATTTACTGAAGTGAAAATGATTTAAACAAAGCAGTAATTACTGTAGCAAGCCATTGATGATAATATTTGCCTGCTTCCGTTTTGCAGCATAAATAGTGCTGTCTCTTACTGCAAAATTTTACATAGTTAGAGAAAGGGTGGAAGGAGCTCACAGAGTTTGCAGGGTGGAGTGCATTGGTGAACTACAAGACTATTTTGTACATTGAATAGCAGCCACTGCACTCCAATAGGCACTCAAGCTAGTTATGTTAGGCATTATTTGCACAAACATAATTTCCCGGCCTCAGAGAATGCGAGTGTGTTAAGCAGTATGGTGAAGTGCGAGCTTCACTTAGGTGAAGTGGGCAGAGCACTGGTCCCAAGTTGCAAGGATGGTGTTTTCTTGCTTGTTAGGTGACCTTGAATAAATTGATTCATCTCTGTATTTTCGTTTTTCTCTGGTATAGAATTGTGGCAGTGGTGTTGACCTCTGTTGGAAAACGTTTTAGGATAAACCGCTGAAAGGAGCGTCATAAGAATGGCTACTTAATAGCCTGTATTAGTGCCTACCTAGAGTACTTTAAACTTTAGAGCTAAGCTCAAGGTAGATGAGTCCATTCCACTGCAGTGATTCATCCTCTTGAACTGAGGTCCTGGCTCACAGCACCTACCACTTTCTACCAGATGTTTGCTGTTGTTTTCTTCAAAACTAGTATTGAAAGTCATGTTTCTGTATTGTTCCATCTTCAAGAATGATTTGTCTGATGACTAACTTTCCCATCCCAGGTGCCACATGTCCTCCTGTAGGACGTGTGATTGCCCCCTTAAAACTTTTTATTTTTTAATAATTTGATGAATTTACACAAGCTTTTTGCTTCTCTGAATGTTCACAGAATCATGAATGCAACCGTTTGTAATTGCCCTGAGTACTGGAATCCACAGACACTAAAAACTGAGATGCAGCATAGTCACTCAGGAAGACCTCTACTGATATTTTCCTCCTAAAATAGCAGGATATCCATAATGATCTTTGAAAACATCCCTTCAGGTGACATTGTTATGTTTCTAAGTAACTGCTCATATAAAAGTCTGTGGTTGGTGCTACTTCATGGTGACTATGATATCCTATGTAGAATGCACTGATTTCATGAATAAACTGACATGGATGGGAGGACCCTAAACCATCTCTCCTTGGGCTAATATTCATTCTAGCTAAGGCACTTCAAACAAGTATCTGGCCTGCTTGTATGTGCCCAGAGAAGAGACCTCTAAAGGGGTATATGGTGGACTGACTGATGAGCTGTTGAGGGATCTTTCTTTGCTTGTATTAATTAAGCTTTTAGTTGGCTTTGTTGTAAAAATGATGAAAGTCCACTAAGGGCTGGTGCATCTTGATGAAAACTCATTGTAAAAGTTTAGGATTGCATAAATTGTGAGAATTTGAGAAGCTTCATCCACTTCTGAAAAAAGTGAATATCTGCTTTTTTAATGGAGTTCGGAGTTTTTCTTCCTAAATAGAGAAATTTTAAGCAGAGAGGAAAAAAAGAAGAGGCAGAAAAAATTCCAAGATAACATTTTTAATGTGCTTCAGTGGGTGCTGTTTTCAGTGCCTCACTGTATCTTGCTGGGAGACTGTACCTACAAATCCTTGCAGTTCTACAGACTTCTATAAAACTGTTTTACTGGCATGACATAAAGGCCTCCAGGCTTCACAGGTTTATGTCACGTAATCTCTGAATATTTTCTCTGACAGCCAAGCAAGCTGGAGGCAGCCTTGGCTACAGCTCATCTAGAGATGATTGCATTATCTGCTCTGGACCACACTGTATTGGATAATAACATTTGTTACTCATAAATAAAGATCACGTGGCACCATTATTCAGTGCAAATTAAAGATATTAATAAAGTAATGCTATGAGAGAGAACCTACTATGACTATAAAATATAATATTCAGGTTGCCAATATAAAAAATATAATATTCAGGTTACCAATATAAAGTTATACTGTATGTGCATGTTGCATCTGGGAGAAGACATCTTTAAAGGCCTATGGCATTTATCAATCCCACCAAATTGTGGGTGGGTGGGTATCTTTCTAGGATCTATCTTACTACTGTTTTTGGTAGGATTTTCTGTTCTTCTTTCCCTCTCCTTGTTAAGAATATTGTCTGCACAGAGAATCATACTGTGTGATTTTTATTATTGTAATCTTAGCTTTGCTAGCAAAAAAAGTATTTTCCTCATAGTAAAGGACTTATTTTCATAATTCATCATCCTTGGCAGCTTCATAATGAGATAAACTCAATGATTCTTTGTCTTCATTGCTCCTTCGGAGTTCAAGCTGAATTATCAGAAAGGAGTATGGACATCTTCTTGGAAAATTATTTATAACAATATCATTGTAGAAGTGAAAGTAATCTGTGAATGTGACAAATGTACAGAGTGCCTGCTCCACCAAGACTCTCAATCTGGTGAACTTCAAACTTCTCTTTTTTCCTGAGTTTCCAGAGAAGTGTGTGTTCTCAAAGGCAATGAAGGTTTATGGGATCACCCCTCAATCTCATTAGCAACTTTCTGGCAGTTCAAGTATTTATCCTATATTGATTGTTCATCATTAACTTAACAGCGAGCAAAACCTGGCTGTTAATTTTATCTATCATCTCAATCATTTTTTTTCTGAATATCTTATGGGGATGATGTCTCTCAAGAATGGGATTTGTTTCAAAGCTAGCATAAGAAAGATTTATTTGTCTGTCCTAGAAGTCATAGCAGTAAGAATGAGTATTCTGTCTGAGCTATAGTAAGCAAACTCTTATGTGTGTGTGTGTATATATATATAAAATTCTGTATATACGTGTGTGTGTTGTATGTATGAATGCTTGTATGTATATTCTCCCCATTCCAGATTATTCAAGAAAAAAAGTTTCACATTGGTTTCACTTGGCCTAAATGATGTTTTACAATACTGATGCTTAATGTTTGAGATGTTTTACCACAGAGAAACTAGCATGCAACAATAAACTCTATCCATTGAGAAACCATGTGAAATAAAATAAGTGCATGCCGTATAGATCTTCAGTCTCTAGATCTCTACCTTCAGATGTAGTGAATTTAGGTCAGGAAAATTAGAGTGAATGAAGCCTTTTATTTTTGTTCTGAATGGATGTTTTGTCCTTTATCCCACAAGATGGCAGCAAAGGAAAATGGTTGCTGAAGCACAAGCCAAAAACATTCAAGGACACTTAAGCATTTAAGTTTCCCCTGTGATTAATAAGATACTGAAAATTCCATTGTGCAGGAGAGAGGAGAGGTTGTAGAAAGCCACCTGGGGAGCTTCCCAATCTAGTGAGAGCTTAATGAAGTTCCTTGCTATTATCTTTGAGTGTGTGCCTTAATAGTGTGGTAACAGCACGGCAGCTAAGCAAGGTCTCCTGGGCTTCAGCATCCCGATCTCTAGTGCTAATTGCTGGATTCTGAACAAATTTAGATGTCCCCTCCCACCTCCTCCTGCAACAAATATCCCTCTGGCTCCTTCTAAACTGTTCTTTGCCCAAGGTAGCACTTATACTTATGGTGACGCTTGCACCTGGGGGACACACTGGTGGCAGCACAACTGTCTCACTTTCTGCCGTTTTACTCTAAGATCCACCTGAGTAATAGAATTCTGTTTTGAGGGGGTTTGCCATCTGGCAGTCTTACCTAGAGCTATTCATGCAGAAATCAGGGTAACTCTTTTAGCTGGTTTTAATTGCCAGGGGAACATTTCTGTTTCCACCAGTGACTGTGCTGCATGCGAATAGAGATTAAGTCAAAAAAAAAAAAAAAAAAATTGGCAGCATCCTGCATTTTCATTCATGCATTCTTTCTATAGGCAAACAGGGCATTGGTATTCTAATTACCATTAAAATATTCAGGAGACTTTTTTCCATTTTGAGTGCTTGAGTGTCTAAGTAAATGAGACAGAAGGCAAAGTCTGAAAAAGTAGCATAGAAAAGTGAAGGCATCTTTCCAAAGACTCTACTAGAGCTTGAATCAGGACCCAGATCTTAGTCAGGTCTGTGGATGGTCCTGCTCTCTGCTACTTGTCCTGCTTTAGATTGTACTGAACACCAAGGGTGCCCTGGGTGATAACAGCACACTGGTAAGAGGGACTATACAGTCTTTGCTTATCATAGAATCACAGAATGCTTAAGGTTGGAAGGGACCTCTAGAGGTCATCCAGTCTAACCCCCCTGCACACGCAGGGTCACCTAGAGCACGTGGCACAGGACTGTGTCCAAGCGGGTTTTGAAGATCTCCAGAGAAGGAGACTCCACAACCTCTCTG
>NW_010586478.1:80682-106284 GCF_000705375.1 Tinamus guttatus
TTGGCCCTCCTGAAGTCCATCGTTGCAAGGCTACTTACAGCCCTGCCACCTCCTCATTGGATCCTGAACTCCACCAGCTCGTGGTCACTGCAGCCGAGCCAACCCCCACCTTCACATGCGAAGCAGGACTATCCTTCATGCTGGGCACATACAATGAATGCAGTAGGATGATGGGTGAAATGCAGCAAGCCTCAAACAAAGCCTTCTTGCTCAGGCTGAGCAAACATCAGCTATTTTTTACATGATGCCAAAGAACTATCGGGACAAGACCTGCACGTCTCTCCATCACATGTGGCATTCCCAGAAAAGAAACCTGAGCATCTTCTCACCAACGTACTCCAACCTGTTGCCCAGGTGGACAAGTGGATCAGGACACTACTGCTGCCTACGGTAAATGCAGCCATGCCGAACCAAGGGCTTAACCAGGCCTAGAGAAGGTTTGGCCAGCTTGAACGTTAATCTAAAGACGGGCTTCGCCTCTCTCTGACTTTGCCCCCGCTTCTTGCTGTCCACCATCCGCCCCGTTGGTGATTCCTTAGCGAAAAATCCCGCTTAGATTCAGACTACAAGCAATTATAATTGTGGCCTGTCTTCAGGCCACTCACAGTGACACGGTCCAGCATCGCTGCAAAGCTTCACACTTCATGTGCCAGTGTGAGCATCACCAGTATCCTGCTGGGGATCTTACCCAGATGTACCACAGTTTTCTCAGATCAAGCTTAAGTCTTTTCCAGGCCATCAAGGGCACTGGCCAAGTGCAGCCTGTTCACAGTTCTCCACCTTCTTGGGATTAAAAGAGAAACATTCAAAGCATACAAACATGCACTTAGTATAAGACTTTAAAGCAAGTGCAAAGGAAACTTTTGCTGTGTTAGAGCGGACATTTAAAATATTATGAATTATTCAGTCTTCCAAAACTCTGGCAGATGCTCTGAGGATGGACTGCGAGTATTTTTTTAAGCTGAGGTGTTTCTGTCTAAGGAAAATGCCACTCTCCATTATTCTGAGCTTGAAGAATAATGAAAGAATCAATCAAATCCTTTAACAGTGACAGAAAACACACAAAAATCCACATGAGACTCTTTTGGGGCTCTAAGAGGATTAGATTCCTCAGGCAGGATCACTTCTACGGAGGCTTGTTTATGGAGCGAAGAAAAATAGTTGGACATTTGTGTAGCCAGTTCAACAAAGCAGGCAGTAGAAAACTTGCATCCTATCAGAAGCAACATCACTCATTTCTTTAGGCCTGGGTTCAGATCAAGAACCTGAATTCCAGTTTGACTCTGACATAGACAGGTCAAGCAGCATCGAACAAATCCCTTTAGTGTTTAGCACTTTTCATTTCCTTCTCATTCCATATTTTTTTTCTATTTTTGTCATTAATTCTTCAAGGGCTGTTTCATACTAGAGATACTGAAGTACTTGACAAAGTGATTTATCACACCTGAGACTCTCGAGGAGTCCCATCATGCTATATCCTGCATGAAAGGATAGAGATGAGGGGTACTGGTTCTTACTGGTACTGCAGGTGATGTGGTCAGAACACAACCACATGGCTGAATTCTCCCCCTCATCTGCAGTGCCACTGTGCCTGGCCCTGCAACAGATGATGCTTCCAGAGCCACTGGAGAGAGGACAAACTCCACTTGTATCACATGTGCCGGGGGAAAGAGGGGAGGGATTCTCACCCCATCTAGAGACAAACCAACAACAGGCCGGTGTAACATGAAAGTGTGATGTGGGTTAGCCAGATGACTTAGACTTATCATTTGGCTCATGGAATATAGTGTTTTAGAGAATAGAGTGCATACATTTATATAACGCATATATATGTGTGTGTGTGTGTGTGTGTGTGTATATATGTATATATATGTGTGTATATAGAATGGAAAAGTCTTTTAATATTAACTTCTTTAAAGTTAGAAACTGTTAGAAACAGTTATGTATTCTACAAGGTGAAACTGCTAAGCAAATTTTAAATTTCACAGCTGACTGAGATGACTTCCAAATGACTTCAACCATTCACAGACACGCACTGATACTGGGTTTTGTCATGAGGGTTGTTTTAAACTAACAAACAGGCTTTATTCTGCAATTGCAAGAGACTATTAGCAGGCACCCAGCCAGTGGCAATTGGTACCTCTATTGAGAGCAATGGTTTGGGGTACTGCTGGAGTATGGCTGTGCTGGCTAGCACAGTTGTGCTGAGATATGCACACTGGAAGGTGCAGTCATATGAATTCTTATGCTCACATAGGTCCAGGAGGGAGAATGTGTTACTTTCATGTCAGTCTTCACAATGTGGCTGACAGCTATACAGGACAAAGACACTCAAAAATCATACCCCAGGCCCAAAATGAAACATTAGAATTGCTGCAGATTTCCAGGAAGAAATTATTTAGAGAGGTCCTTCTGTCCTCCCTGTCTCCCTCCTTCTTATTTCAATTCCTATCCTATTCAAAGAATGACTATTTCACATCAAAGTCATCCGTTTTCAATTTGGTATTCCAAACCTGTTCAGTTTAGTTTGTGCCCTAGAGCTGACTTGCAGATTTCCAAAACCTTATGTAGCCTTTCAGCTCTTTGGGCAAAGACAGGTCAATTCTGTGTGCTTTAATTTGCACTCTAAACATTCAGTCAGCTATAAATACAGCAGGATTATAAATTTATATAAATATATTTATATAATGTATAAATACAGATATTCTTGGACATATCTGCCTTACTTGTTCCTGGCAGAGTTGAACATGAGAGAAGAGCATTTGATGCTCATTTGTAAGAGGCTCATGTGAGTTAAGGGCTCCTTTTGAAACATGGTGCTTTGTAAAGGATTGAAAACAGCTGACCTCTCTCCACATTAGCATTCTGTGCTGGTAAAAGAGTGAGTCTACTTAAGAGTGTCACCAGCAAGCACGAAGAGGGGGAAAATTGTTCTGAACTACCAAAACACTGATTACAAAGTAAATGGATCTCACAGGAAACACTGAAAGTGTTTCTAATGCTAGTCTCTGTAAGCAATACGACAGATTTTCAGATGAATTAGACTGTGATAGTTAGCAGATGTGATTGTGTTCCCAAATCATTTTTAAGACAAGCTGCCTAATCTGTTTGCCTCCAGCAATGACTTGTATTATTATTGTTTTGGGGGGGACTTGTTTGTTTTCCACATAATCACCTTAGATTCTTTGGTCTTTAGCACTCATAATTTCTTAAAACCGAGGTGAGACTTAGATCTATCCTTGTTTCATGGCAGCTTGTGTCAGCTCTCCTGGTCTGGACCAGGTTTCTCACATATGCAAATTTTGCCTGTGAATGTGGATCCTTTCTGTGTCTGTACCTGTGGTTCTTTATAGCTTCCATCAATCTGGAATTAGGAACAGCTGTTTTACAGAAAACAATGGAAGAATTTGCACTGAATTCTAACAAGTGTTCACATAATGCCAAGTGTAGGATGTTTCATCTGCTAAATTCATTTTATAAGACTGTGCATACAAGTGTTTCAGCATCAGCCAACTTGATGTAACTCAGCCAAGTGCTATAGAAAAGGTCAGGAAAGATATCTGTTATGATCTGATTGCTTTGGAAAAGGCTGTGCAACTTTAGTAGCCTCTAATGTGCTTTGGCAACCACACTATTGAACATCTTTGTGCTCTTTGGGGCTTGAATTCAGCAGGTGTTCAAGTTTCAGCATAAGGATTGCCAAGACTAGAGTTGCCTTCTAATGTTGGTAGGATTGTGATTTTGAGGAAAAATCAATAGCAAAGGTCAGATTAGGAGGGAAAATCACAGAGCTGTCTGAGATACAAAGACTTCAGTAGCCATTTTGTGCTGTTTGACTTGGAAGGAATGTCCTCACTTGGGCTACAGTAAAACTTTGGCCTGGTTTGTTTGTTATTTGTTGTTAAGGATCTTATATCTATCTCTTGAAGACTGACATGTACGTCAGTGCAGCAGAAGCCTAAAATAAGCAAGAAATCTTCAGAGACAGCTGAGAAAAGTTAGATTTCCCTGAAATATGGAGGAAGTACAGTGTACTATTATAAAAATACCATTAAGAAAAGTATTTGCTATTCCACTGGTTGCAATAAAAATTGCAAGACTTGTCAGTCTGACAAGCTTTAGTTCATAGCACAAAATACCTGAAATCAGAAATAAACACAAATTTCTTGCTGAACTATAAATTTAATTTATTTTGATTGTCCTGACCTTGTAAAGAGGATACCAGTCCCAAAGCATCTTCTGGCTGGCTCCTGATGAACAAGGTTTCTTGCTTTCAAGTGTTTTAGCTGTGTTCTTGGAAGAGAAGGTGCAGACTAGACTCCAGTCATGTCTTTCTGGGGATACCTCTTGACTTTCTTCCAGCAGAGCAACAAGAGAAATGTTCCCTCTCACAGGCCACAGGTATGCATAAGTGTTGGGATGGCAAAGGATACTCTTTACTAGTCAAAATTAGTAACTTGCTTGGATATATGTGCTTCATCTTCCTCACCTCTCAGGTCAATAGTTTCATCCTGCCTCAAAGCAGATATCGCTATGGCATTTATGCTTGTTTCTGGTCTGGTCAAAATTAGTAACTTGTTTGGATATATGATGTGCTTCATCTTCCTCATCTCTCAGGTCAATAGTTACATCCTACCTCAAAGCAGATATCACTATGGCATTTATGCTTGTTTCTGGTCTTAAATGCTTTCTTCTAATTTTAAATAATAAAAAATGAGCTTTTGCTATTCAAACTCAATCCTGATATTTCTAGTTATACTAATCTAAGAAGAGAGATAATTCCTCTGTAGACTGTCATACCCTGAATCTTTTCACTCATCAGAGATAGGGAAGGGGAAGCCGGAAATCATAATGTCTCTGCAATAAGGACTTTTTACATAGTTCAGGAACAAGCCTAGAGGGGTCTACTATGAAGAGCTCTGTGGATATAACTTACTTTAGTCATCTGCAACTTAATCCTCAAACTGTTTAGTGAACAAGGTCATTATATTTCAGAATGGTTATTTGGACACAGCAAGATTCATTGCTGACATCCCCCTGAGCAGCTCTTGCTGATGTTTTCTCTGAATCACATCTAATCCCAGAACACCCTCACTGGAGATCAAGCAAAGTAATTTCTGCTGTCTTGAAGAAGCTTTTTCTCTCCCTCAAATACCAATTAAATCTGTTAGATGCACAATAAAAGGTCTAAACATCATAATTTGTGGGATCAGCTGCCCAAAGGCAGAAGGGAATCCTGGTGCACAGCAAATCAGACAAAATTATATACTTATATAATGGCATTTTCTTTTTAATAGAATGTGAGGGCTTTCAGAGCAGTAAACTGCTCTCCCCTCATTAAATGCATTGAAAATGCCACCCCAGGATAACCCACAAGAAATCCTGATTTCATGTCCTGAAGCAGAGTTATATTTCTTTAAGAAATCCAACCTGCCCTGAAACTATCCCTGATATGAAATAGCCGGCAGGGTTCAAAGGGCTTTTAAAAGGCTTGAAGTACACTGGAAAACTATGTTCTTTTTTTTCCAGAGGCAATAGAAAAGAGAACAGTGTGATTGGTATGTGCACTGAGGTGATACACTATTAATAATTCAAAGCAGCAAAGGCTTTTATTCTGCCTTGCCATTGTTACTTTCCAGCACAAATCTCTCGCCTCTGTCATTTGCTGGGAACTGCTAATCCAAGTGAAATATTAGGACTTAACTTGTTCTCATCTTGGTGGCAGAATTAGGTAACATTCAGTTCAGGAAAGGAAGGGGAAAATTCTTCTCGTCAGCCGTCTTGAAAAGTATGAGAAATACATCATGAACTGCAGGTTGCAAATAGGTAATTGAGTTATTTGGGAGATACTTTCTGAGCATTTAACATGCCTCCCTTTCCTCGCTCTACACAGGTTCAGAGGAAGCCTTATTTCCATTTGTCTTTCACTGCGTCCTGTCTTTTCTATTCAACAAAGTTTTTTTCTGGCTATGGAAATAAAATAAAATAAAAAGCTCAAGAAATCTTGTTAGTCTCAATATCTTACTTACAGAATATCGTATGCTTATATAAAAGTGACAGGGAGGCACTGTGATAAAAATCTGATCTTGCAGGGGATGCTTCATCCATTTAATTCAAGGTCACAGTTCTAGTTATATGGGAAAGTATTAACACCCTCAATGTAGCTGCAGTCATGCAACTGAATTGGCAGGAAGATATCCTGAGATCTCACTAGTGTTCTGTGAATGGACTCTTTCTGTTCAGATATTATAGTCTTCAACTAGAACAAAAGAAATGTGAAGCTATTGCACTGAACACCAGCATAAGGAAGGAGAAATCATAGAACGGGAGGTGGTGGGGAGGAAATGGAAGAATGAATCTGGGGGAGTAATTAAGTTTCTTTTCCAGTGCTTGATTATAGATGGAGTTTTTGCTGAAATCAATGAAACAATTATGTAAGTGATAAGGAAGCTAAATAGTCTGACAGACTGTTTGCCAATGAGCTGGACCACCAGTCTGGAATGACTTTGGTGTCTTCCACTGAGAGAAACACATAGGAAATGATGTTTTTCAAGGCTTGGAATCTATGCATGAAACACAAAAATTTTGTCATCTTTATCTTCAGAAACATTCCCAAGATTGAGCATTTTACTTCTTTTTGCTTTGGTGGTTTAGCTCAGTAGTGGATAAATAATGCTAAATTCATGGATTAAAAAAAAAACAGTAATAATCTTGAAGAATCCACTCTGTCTTTTAGGGCTTCACTGATTGACTGATTGTAGAATTGTTATCTATCAGCACACCCGGGACTTGCATGGGAATTAAGCATAATTTCCACAGAGGTCAGCATAATCTTCATTTGAATTCTTCAAGAGCTAATGGATTCGCTGCCTTTCATGGTAGTTTGTTCCAGTGGTTAATCGTGTTGGCAGTCAAAAGCATGTGCCTTATTTTCCATTTGACCTTGTTTCAGTTCTTATCATAATTTTTGTTCTGCTTTTCTTTGCTAGCTTAAAGAACTCTGCAGAAACTACTAGTTTCTGTCCGTGGTATTTGTTTGTTACAATTAAGCCAACCAACTCCAGAAAAATCCTTTATTTCACACAGTTTGATTCAATTCTGATAGTGATCTTTAGCAGAATTGATTATGAACTATTTTTTGTCGTCTCTCAGTCTTAGGTCACAAGAGAGAGAAACTTAAGCTGCGACAAAACTATGAACCAAGGCCGAAAACCTTAATCTAAATATATAGTCTCAACTTTTAAGCTGTAAAGCTCACATTCCTGTCCCTGAGTTTGGAGCTGAGGGTGGAGTACTTGTGGGTGAGAAGTACATTGGGCATCCGTATGCTGAAAAAGACTTATAATTAGCCTTTGCTTGAGAAGATACGAAGAAGGAAAGTACTAAAAAAAGAAAGAAAAGAAAAAGAGGAGGTAGTTCCAAGAAGACTTGTCTGCTAACATGCATGTAATGTCTCCTGAGAAACAGTAGGTCCTGCCAAGCTGATCTTCAGGAAAGGAGGAATTTGATAAGACACAAGGTGACTGCATGCCGAAGTGTCAGCTTTGGCATGAGGAAGAACCTTGTGCCCTTACTGCCCTACGAACTGTGTTGAGGCTACCAAGATGCTGAACTGTCATTAAAAAGATTTGTGGTCAACAGCCTGGGAAAGAACCAGCTGTTAAGGTAGCATCTGTCCTCATCTCCTCACATGGGCACCCCTGTGATCTCCTTCCCTCCTTCATACAGATGGGACACATCTGGGCTACAGCTGCTAGCGCATCCAGGCTCCTGGTATCCCCTTCCATGGCAGCAGAGCTGAGGGGAAAGGGCTGGTGCAAGTGCACATCTCTGCCCAGTGCATACAAAGTTCACGGACTTAGCTGACCTGAATGGGAATTCTGGTTCCTAGACATGGCCTTAAGAGTATCTCTCTGGGCTCATCCAGAGGAGGCACTTAATCAAAGCAAAATTACTCAGTGATTTTTTTAAAAAAAAAAGCCTAGAAAACCGACAGCCTGCCACAACAGTCACTGTGAGGGAAGTGAGGGAAAATGAGTTGGAAGACTTTGCTGTATTTTTGTGATTTTAAGTAACTGATGAGTTAATTGAACCAATGCATAATATCCTGTTGCTGTGAAAATATTGCCTGGCATATTCACATCACTGCTGTTGCAATCAGAAGTCATATTGTGCGTACTTCTTTTGTTTGAAAAATTTAGATTTTCAGTAAACCACATGACTTTTTTATTAATTGTTTTCTTTTGAATCTCATTGTTGCTGCCATTTGGCAATAGTGGTGCTTGTTTTATAATACTACAAAGCTGAAGGAGGCATTGATTTACAGGCCCTCAAAATGTATATGCACTGTGAATAGGATATCAACATTAACATATTTATTGGGCAGAAAAAATACTTCTGAGTGAGGGAGGTCTTGGTCATGGGAGGTAGTCTGAATGGCATTTTAAAGGCAATGCTGTCTTACTAGCCTTGCATACTGCTGTCATTTTTGCATGAAAAAGCTGAATGAATCAGTTCCTGGAAAGCTCTGTAACTCCTGACAGCCATCATCTGAACAAAAGCTCAATGGAAAATGGGCAAAAATAAAGAGTCTGTGTGCGTGCGGGAAGTGAATGGTGCCTTGAATGGTGCCTAAGCTACTAAAGTGGCCTAAATCAATTAAATATATTGTTCTACATGGAGAGCTAATAAGCAGCAGAAAAGGATTCACAAGGAAGTTAACAAATTGACTGTGCAATTACAGCACTGACCATGTACAAGTGAGGATGTGGTTATTTTGTACTCTGATCATTTTGCTGCATGTTGGCCAAGTCAGTGCTGGAGAAGCTTCCAGTGCTGAAACTTGATGGCATGCAGTACTGGCCATTTTGCTGTTAGACACCATTCCCATGCTCATTCCATGCTCCCTCCCTCAAGGAAGGGAGTGAGAATGGGGCCGACCTTCTTTCAGTGGTGGCCACTGATAGAACTAGAGGAAATGGCCAGAAACTAAAGCATCAAAAGTTCCACAGGAACTTAAGGAAAAATTTCTTGACATTGAGGGTGACAGAGCACTGAAACAGGCTGCCCAGAGAGGTTGTGGAGATCTTCTCTGGAGATCTTCAAAACCCGCTTGGACACAATCCTGTGCCATGTGCTTGAGGTGACCCTGCTCGTGTAGAGGTCACTAGATGATCTCTGAAGGTCCTTTCCAACCTTAAGGATTCTATGATTCTATGCTGGATATTTGCAGCCTGGAAACTCTTTAACTCCCATAGATCTGAGGAAAGGGAGATGAAGTTCCAATCATTGCAGAAGTATCAGATGAATTTTTGTGCTCATCTGCACAAAAAAAATGTGCACATGCTTTTCAAAATCTGCAAATGACTGTGAAGTAATCAGGAATGAATTAAACCTGACAATATTGAGTATTTTTCTTGTATGTGCAAGAGCTATTATTTGAACTGCTTGTTTTTCAGTTAGCACTCACTCCTCTAGATGATGAGATGCCTTGGCTTTGTTCTAGATAGAGGTAAACTATTTTTTTCTCTTGAGTTTTAATGTGGGCTAAGAATAGATATCCCGACAGGTATTGGTAAGCAACTGTTACATTCTAGACAGTTTTAGTAAGATTCATTAATGGTATGAATTATATTCCAGAATATTTTTTTAATCCTGCCAACACCAGCACACTTGCCACAGATTTGGGCTTTGCTAGAATATAGGGGTTGTAGTTCCAGATGTATGCACATGGAGCACTGCAGAATAATTTCAGTACAGAACTGCTATATAACTATTCAATATTCCATCTGCATTAACGAAAAAAAACTGGTACTTCGAAGTTGGCATAAACTACCCTTGATGTAGCTAATCGAATGTTGCTTTTCCTAGAGGTATTCTGTGGATTTCAGTCTGGTTAGCCAGAAAATATTTAAATTAGAAGAACTTATGGCACAAAGCTTGTTGAAGGGACTGAGGTAGGAATTTCTAGGCAAGCAGGTGACTGCTGCTTGTTTCTGGTCTGCACATTTGTTGAAATAAATAAGGTGACAACAAAGAACTTAGTTTTTGCCAGTGCTTTCTCCTCTTAATAGGAAGACTCTTACCCTCGATATTGGCTAGCTAGTCTGGACAAAGTGTTACAATATCAAGATAATACGCCTTTATTACACAGGTGTCTACAATTTAAAGGATATTAACCACATGTTTTGGCTTTATAGTTCGCTCTTGTACGAACAGTGCTAACCAGTATGAACAAGAAACCCTTAGGACAGAGTAGTAAGAGAAAACTCAATACTCTAATGATGCCATAAATTAATGGAGTGAGACTGTGTGCATAAATAACGGCTACTATTCCATTGAAAAGAGATTCTACAGCAGGCAACGGCATTACTGAACCTCAAGGTCATCACACTTGGAAAAGAAACAAACAATATAATTGCATGGGTGACAAACAGCCACTTCATGTAGACAAATAACAACAGGTGAAATTCCAGGAAAGAATTATTCCATGGGAATGAGCGGATTTAGGAAATTCTTTATCTGGTCACCACAGACTCAGACTTCATTAGCAGACAATTCTGCTTGGGAACATAGTTATGCAAATGAGGATTTTGAAGGGGATAACACAAAAAGTCATCTGTATCTGTGCAAAGAAGGAGATTTGTGCCCATGCTAAGAAGCTGTAAAGTTACCTTCACATCTCCAACCTCAAATCCCATTGTCTAGTTAATACTTGCTGCTAATTGTCATTACAGGGATTGGCAGCAGTGATGAGAATTAGTGAACGCATTCAACAGGGATACATATTTAGCCAGAATTAAATGTTTTGGGAACATGGAGAAGTGAGTCCTTCCGCTATAGAAATAAGCTGAGAAGGAAAGCTGTTTAATGAGCTAGTTTAAACAGCTAAAATTTACTACTCTAGGGCATAAAACATGTCCTTAAATACGAAGTTAATTTAACTGCTTCATCTCTTCCTTTCCTACATCTCCTACAGTATCACTGTTACCTTGGGTAGTCTGAGGGCTCTACCTTCCAAGATTCCTACCCTGCATTGAAAGATAGTATCTGTGGGAATTTGAAGAGGTAATCAAATTGGAGCAAGAGCTCTCCTACTGAAAGATTTACACTGGCTGTAATATTTTAGGCAGCTCTTTGCTCTATGTTTTCAGACTTGTACTTCATTGATGCAATTTTCTATGGAATTTCTTTGGTCATTTATATTATTTTCTATTTCTGAAGCCAGCTCCAATATGATTAAATTTTGTACCGCATACCCATCTTCACAATATTTTACAAAGAAAGGTGATATTTTTGTTCTGCTACATTTTCAAGTTTTGATGTCTTTTTTATCAGGAAATTCTAGTAAATAGTACAATGTAGGGAATCATAATTTCCTAGACACATTGGCTGCCTTTATAAAAATGGGCCTGGTCCAGTGGTAGCACTCTTGAGGAATCTCAGTTTTGGTTAAGGAGTGGATAATGGCCTCCTGGCAAGAACTGTGTTTGCTTGTGAAAAATCTGTGTGTCACACAGTATTGGATGTGAGAGGTCTTGGCTGGGGATTGCTGCATGATTCCAGGCTCTGCTCCTGCCATTTGCAGTTTATATTAATGATAAGGTTTACTGAGACAAACCTTGGTGCTTTGAGCATACAGGCCTGAAGAAAGTTTGTTTGTGCACTTTACAAATTCATGTGAATCACAGCAGCAATGCAACTTTGAAATATGTTTATTGTTTCCAAGGGGAAGCTGAAGCCTGAATTATCCTCTTCTGCTTTTGATATAAGGTGTGTAGCACCTTGGTGTGACCTTGTAGCAAGCCAACAGGATTATCTCTATTCTGGCACACAGAAAATTGGGGAAACCTTAGTCTTGGCCTTTCTTGCTTCTGAGAAAACTAAACAAGAGTTTAGCAGTGAGCTTTGTCTTCTACTGTACTTCAACACAAACTCATTTTGTATCCTTGAAGAGAGCTCATTTGGTAGAATGCAGACTGGGGATGGGATTAAGAATGATACCTTGTGAGTTAATCTCTAGAAAGTGACTCCAGCAAATCTGATTAATTCCTTGCCTTGCCAGTAGGCACAGCTGTAGATTCCAGAAAAGTCATTCAAGCTGCTATTCAAGTGCTGTTTAGTGCCATTTGAGATACCCTAGGACATCTTAATCCTCCAAGTGGGACTGAC
This sequence comes from Tinamus guttatus, assembly GCF_000705375.1. The sequence continues at coordinate 92,854 of NW_010586478.1, forward strand.
AGATATGTCATAGGGCCTACAGGAGAGCCATGACTCTCTAGTGTGGGAGCTAAAGGTCAAGTGAGGTAGCAAGATACAATTCCTCTGTCCATTATCAACTAAGCAAGACATTTTAGGCTCCATAGCCAGTGGACTCAATGGAGTCAGTGAAGTCTGTGCAAGATCCATCTCTTCTCCCATCATTGCCTCCCAGATTCCCATATCTGGGCAAATAACTCACACCTTAAGATAAATTTGCTTTCCTGACCAACTTTTCTGTGATTAGTGTGGAGACCAGACAGCTGTCTCAGATGCATACAGGTCTGTACTTCAAGGCGATCAAAGCTGAGAAGAACCTACCCAATCTCCTTATTGCCTTTGCTTCAACTGGACCAGAACAGATAAAGTTGCCTGCTTTTCCATGGTTAACTCCCTCCACAATTTATATTCTAGATTAGTCCGGTCATGGGTATATTCTTGCCCCTATTTGCAGGTAACAGAAAGTGTGAGACTATGCTGCTGTGCTGAGCCTACAGCTATTATGGTTAGACACTCAAAGGTGAATTATTTGATGAATGTAAGGAATTTGAGTCTCATAGCAATATCACATCCAGAAAATAATCACACTTCTTTTAAAAAAAATTAAACCCTTTTTATTTGTATATTTATTTTATATATAAAAGAAATACAAAAAAAAAAAAAGAACACAAACAAAATGTCAATTATGGCAATTCAGTTTTATCAGTCCCCTCTGCCTGGGCTGCTGCCTCAGATCCGCCAGGAGTGAGCAAAGTCCTCCGATTGTAATGTCCCTTTATGATTCCAGAGTTATTGTTCTCATTAAGAATTTGCTTCTGTTTTTGCCTGTTAAGAGACTGTACAAGTCCTAATACAACAGCTGCTAATGAATACTGTCCAGTCAGTTTTCTTGGTTGTAAGATTAAAGGATTTGGTTGAACTCTTCCTAGAAGAAAATATGTTTTGATTTTTCCTTCCTGTTCACTGATACCTTTAACATAAATCTCTCCTCGGTAGTCAAAGGCAAATCCCCGGTCCTTCAGGATCTGATACGTTTCTTCAGGCACTTGTATTCTGTCACTAACACCTGTGCTGTCCATTCGACTCGCTAAATTAACTGTTTTGCCCCATATATCATACTGGGGTTTCTTAGCACCAATAACTCCTGCTACGACGGAGCCATGGCTAATCCCTATTGAAAAAAAAAAAAAAAAAAAAAAGAGGAAATAGTGAGTTAGACAAGGAAAGTTGAAAGTCATGTTTTCACTTAAGAAATAGAAGCCTGATTCAGATACACTTATCTCTAAACTTAGGTAAAAGATGTAGGAAGAGAGAAAGAAAGAGAAAGAAGGAAAGAGAAGAAAGAAGAGAAGAGAACATGAAAAGTGCTACCTTCACAGTAATTTTACAGCGAACCTGTCACAGTGGGACTTTAATATTTCCCTGGCATCTTAAATCTGTGCACTGTTCTCAAAGCTCCTTTAAACTGATTCTTATGTAACAGGAAAGATCTTTCTGGTTCTACATTTGTTGAAGGCAACCCTAGTTGTGCTCTACAGTCAAGAATATAGGAATATGCATTCCTATATTCTTTGAAGTAAAAATATTGAAGTATTCTTACTCAGTTATTAGAAGAATCCATTCTGTAAGAATGTTTGTTAAGTACAAAATAAGAAATAATGTGGAAGAAGCTATTTCTTTTCTACAGCATTGTTTTAAGAATAAATCTGATGCCAGTGAAAGGCGATTTATTCTTCAGGGAAAGTATGTTTGGAGGATTTTTTTGTAGATTAATTTTTAGAAATTGGTTATAGAAATGCTTTCCAAATGCTTTTCCAAACATTTATGATGTATAATAAAATCATCAGAAGTGATGTGTTTGCCTGACATATCTTGGGAACTGTCAGAAAGCCCTCAGAAATAGCAGATACTGCACCCCTTCATGCTGTGACTGATTAACGCATTTCAATTTTTGTTTGACAGGATTGCATGTAAAACACATGTTTCTTATGGCAGATTTTGGTGTATTGACAAGCGCTTCAGATTGAATGAGAAGACACCAGATGTGTTCCTGCTATAGAGCATATATTCTGGGCATCATTTTGTGTACCACTGGGGTCATTTCACCAAGTAGAATAAGTTCCTATCACAGCAGTTCAGAGGTACTGCTATTGAGCCAGGTCAGGTCAGAACTGTAATTCAATTTCTGTGCAGAGCCAAATTACTTCATAGACTTGGTCTTACCCCATATTGGCTCTTTGTCAGACTTGTCAAAGACAATAGATAATTTTGCTATCCATAGAAAATTTGTGAAAACTTAGGACATCTCTACTCCCCCTAAATTACAGCTGATATTCTGGGAACAGTGTATATCTTATTTTTAGCTTTGCCTGTGATTACGTCAATGTAAAAACAGGACATATAATCTCTTAAAAGGAACATGTGCTTGCAATGCTTCTGAGATTTCCTTGCAGAGCTGGATATTGCAGGTGAAATTACATTTTAATTCTCATGCGTGAACTCGGCTTACCAATGCGAAGTTCAAAGTTGTTAAACGAATGCTTGTTGATCTCCTGTATGCTTTCATTCAGGGCTATGGAGAAGTCAGCCAGAGCACACAAATGTCCCCATTTGTCTTCACATTGCTAAGAAGTCAATTATAAAAGAATATGTTATAAATGTTTAATGTTTGCCTGTATGACAGTTCCCATCCATCCCCATTAAGTGCCAAGAATTTGCAATTTTTGAGAGCAGTCTAAAAATGCAGACCCAAGGGTGGTAGGGTAGTATTAGTGGTGAAATAACATTTCCCATTTATATTACAGTATTTGTATACCTGAATGCAGAGAAATCTTACTGTGAAGCACAGAAGAAAGTAAATTCCTAGCAGGAATTTGAAGGGCAATCATTGAAATTAACTGGACATGTGAAATCCACCTAAGACTGAGAAAGGCAAGGATTTAGATAACTTGAGCGGGAGAGAGAAAAATTAATGAGAATGGAGGAACACCCAGGTAAGCAAGAAGTAGAGGAAAAGATGAGAAATACATCATTTTCCTGTGAAGCCATCACTCAGGAAAAGCACTGACTCCAGTGCTCCCAGGGATGGAAAACTGACCATGTAAGCCAGGCAACCTAATACACTGTAGGAGACAGAGAAGTGGCTGTTCCTTGTCTCATAAATTTATTCCACTTGAAGAAGCAGAGTGAATCCCTGTTTCTTTCCTTGGGTTCTGTACAAGCAGGAGAGAGCAGTGTCAGGCTCCTTCCCCTGTGGATATGAATGGAGGTGGGAGGAGCAGTCTCTATGGTTCCCATTCCCATGGAATAGGAACTTTCTCATTCCCCTGGGGCAGGGGCTGTCCAGAGGGAGTAAGAATCTCCTTAAATATTCTGACTGGGTGGTGTTTTGACCCAGTAATGTTATGATGTTGCACCATCTATTCTAAAGCCTAACAAATTGTTCATTAAAGGAAGATCCAGGCAATAGGAATAAAGAATTGGGAGGCCCCATTGGGTCATCCAGTCCAACCCTTTGCTGTTTGAGCATCCGTATAGTTGATCCTTGATCTTCTTAGTGTCATCCTGATCTGGTCACATATTGCCCTTTCCTTCTCTTTAGCCTTATTTGATTCAGAGTGAACCATCACTCCTGCAGCACCCTTAACCTCTTTGATGCTGATAAGGTGGAATACATATATGTATGAAGGTAGGTTTATTTAAATCATGAAAAGTATATTTAAATCATGAATACTGATTCCTTTAGACTAATATAGTTCAAACAGCAGAGGAACTTATCAGTTTTGGAAATGCAGGAAAGATTTCTTCAACCTATGTGAGTTTTTACCTGTATCTAGAGTCAGACACATTACTTAGGAGTCATGTACCTGTAAGCAGCCCTTTTCTCTAGTGTTCAGTCTTTCTTTGCTCATCTTTTCAAGAAGTATTTTGAACTGAAACAATCAAAAACCTCATGCGGGTTTGGTTCTGTGGATTTCTAGCCTTCAGCATCACTGTTGTTATTCCATAGGTGGGCGTTACTCAGCTGGTTGCATTTGACGTGTATTGCAATGTATTCTAAACAAACACTGGAAAATGTCTGGGTTTTCAAGCTCACTCCAAATTGGATTCTGCTTTCCTGCCAGTTGCAGAAAAGGTGGGCATATCTGATTCTCACTCTCTGGTTGGTTTGGGCAGCGCACCTGCATTTGTGGTGATGTTCCCTGGACAGAGGCAGCACCCACTGTGCCAGGCACATTGCAACAACTGCTGATTTCCCTTTGGGTGTATTTTAGAGCTTTATCTTTCTTTGAGAACTCTCAGCCATAGTTTTGAATATAATTATGAATGAATTTCTTTCATCTGGCTTCTTAAGGTGTATATGTGTCATCGTGCATGTGTCCATTGTGTCTGGTTTTCCTCTTAGCTTGATTTGAACCTCTGAAAGAGAAGGCAGAGTGCTGATTTCTGGCTTCATTAGATTGTTTAGCTGAAATAATGCCTCTATTTTATTTCTGATGTATAGTTTATTTTGCCATCTGTAGCTATATAGCTACAACTTTGCAATGAAAGTTCAAATGCATTGTTTTCTCTTAAAAATGAACCTCACACTAGTCCAAGTTTGCTGTTGCTAGTTTAATACAGCCTCACTGCCCATAGTTTGTTGGAGGCTGTTAACCAGATTCTGCTCTGAGTTTCTGCTCCTGAGATATAGACAGACCTCCTGTGGATAATCATCAGCATGATAGATATTTTTTTTCTCTCCCTCGTATAAGCCTAAATTTGAGGAAAGAATCCATATGGTTCTTGTACAGAGCACAAGTTGCCATTTCACTTCATCAAAAAGTGCAACTGTTGTCTGCCAGAAGCTCAAAATGTCTGTTTTCTTTTAACAAACATAGCTCTGTGAATATGTATAAAAATGGCACTAGTATTCTTTGACGTTAAGGGTGAGATCACACCAAAAGCTTGACTTCCTATAAAAGGCTACTCTCTTACCTGTTTTTCAGGTGATAATCCTGACACAGCCATATATGTGCTGCCAATGGTTTTAATTTTTTCAATATCTTGAAATCTCTCTTCACCTAGGAGCTAGTAAAATGTAAGAAAATACAGTTACTTCTTTAATTTCTAATTCTTTCATAGATTTCAAAATGAATCGTTACACTCATGGTTTCTTCGAGCTGGCAGTGGCCCTCAGTTCATCCCAGACTCTGGGATACACCGAGTTTAAATCTCTGAATTGTTGCTGTACAGTCTACTCACAGAGCACAGGCAAATTAAATCCTGCTGTGCTCTGAAAGGCCGTTTGGAAAAAGCACATGATGGATGATACAAGGCATACATAATCGAAGTTAACACAAATGCATATGATTCTTGCACTACATGCAATGTAGTCACCTAAAATTAGTGAAGACAAACCCTGTGTGTATGTGGATGTAAGAAAATTTGATCACTTAAAAACATTCCGAAATCTATTTCTCAGTAACTCAGTCTGCTTAAAATAAGTGCTGCTACAGAAAGCTTTCAAATGATAAGACCAGTGAGGAAAGGATTTTAGTCCACCTAAAATAACTATCTGCCCATCTTACAGTCAGTGGATGGAGGCAGATGCCTCCAAAGAACTTTTATCAGTGATCTCTCTCTCCTCATATACTGTGTGGACCAGACATAACATGTCAGTTGGGTGGTTCAGTCCCTATTTTTATAATGTATTTACCTCTTCTACAGAAAATATAGGTAACAAATAGGAAGTGGTAACATCTATATCTACCTAGATTAAGTAGAGCTGCTAAGTAGGCATTAAAACTTGTTAGATTTAGAGTCTGCAAGAAGGGCAATAAGTTTATTGTAGTGACTAAAGCACTCATTGAAGTAAGAATGCCAGTATGGGCCTTGTTTCCAGCCTCTATTCATAGTTTAACTCAGAATTTTCTGCAAAATAAAGACTAAAACCCTATATTCCTTTAAAGATGCCCAGCAGAGGTCAAGCTGTCACATGTCTAAACCTCAGGCACAGCAGAGATTTAGGGGAACCCAGCACCTATTGCCTTGTCAGTCTTCAGAGATTCTTACAGGGGTTAATACCCAAACACCCAGGGAGATATAGGCAAGGTGGTTTGTAATAGATGTAGGAATCAATATGGTTACATAGGTCTGGGTGGAATGAAAAAGAGATCACAGATAAGGACTTTAAAAATTTCAGTTCTAAAGGCTTAACTTAGTTGGGGCTTAAATGGAAAAAAATCATGCTGTGGTCAGGAAGCAAAATAATGAAAGCTTTTCCTCTTCTTTTATACACTGTCATGCATTCCTTTTCTAAATAGCGGTTTGGAGCATCCTGTCAATTAAAAGCTAAAGGGATTATTTCATTCCAACGGAGAAACATATCAAAGGCACATCACAAAATATCCCCAGACATTGAGCTGACTGCAGCCTACGTCACCCAGAGTCAGGCTCTGGGAAGCTCTGCAGCTCATCTGCAGCCATCCTGCCATCAAAGCTCCATGCAGGAAACGCAAAGCCATACGGTCAATGGCTCCTTTCCAAGTCAGGGAAGTCCAAAAACTTGACCCACTTTGCATTTTCTTCAGACCACTAGTAAAGTCCATTGTCTATTTTTCTCGCTTACAAGGGCTGCCCTTCCAAATGTGATTTTAGAGTAAAGCACTGCTTCTCATAACTCATCTTTTATGAGCAATCTGAGAGCCCCTGGTGTGTCAACAAGGAAGAAAATTATTTTGGTGAGGAAACAGAATTTTTTTTATTTCCAAGTGGTTACTGGAAATCATAGCAAACAACACAATAATTTAATAAGTGCAATAAATCACTAAAACAAATGTTTTTAAGAAGAGATTAGTCTGTTAGTTATTAGGCAATTTAAAGGAAAGAATCACAAGTTATATTCTTTTTTTTACCATTCATCATTATTTCCAAATCTCATTTTTTCCCTGTTAAATCCTTCTTATAATCTGGGTTCATTCTTAGTTGGGTTTGTTCCCATTTCAAATAAGGATTCACTTGCCTTCTAGTTTATTTGGAATGTGATAGAATGATGGATGCTAACACAGAGGGAAGATATGGGGAATTGTTTCTAAATCAGTTATATATTTTGGTGTTTTAAATGAGCTTGCAAATTTACCAACATAGTCTGGAAAATATTTTCAAATAGTAGAATGTGGTGAACATCTGAAAAGCAACAAATAGCTGTGATCCATGTAAATCTAAGGTTAAATGGAGGTCAGCTGTTGGGTAAGACCCCATAGCACATACATGCAATAAAACACATTCAAGTAGTACAAATGGGAACATTTCAAGACATGTCACGATTATGAAGTAATCTGTTCAGTCTGAAAACAAGATTCTGTTTTCTAGTAGAATCTCTATTTGTGACAACATAACATATTAAAATATGTGGTCCTAAATATCATCTAAACCACTGTAGATAAAGAAAAAGAGGGACTCTACCCAAATAAATAAACAATTCATGAACTAGAAAGCTCTTATTAAAACACAAATCCCAACTGCACCATCACAGAGATACATAAATGATAGATTAAAAAGACTAGATAGAAAATCATTTCCACCAAGACTCATAATCTTCAGAATAGGAGAAATGTCTTTATATTATTTTTTGGTATAGCATCTCCGGGAACGGGAGTTTAGCCCTGAAAGTGTGTTATTAAAACTACAGCCATTAAAAAAAAAAAAAAGAGCAATTATAAAAGCAGATCTGCAAAGCTCATGTTTGTTAATTGATGCATGAAATATTCCTGTCAGCCTCTCTGTGCTAGTGTCCAAAGTAGGAAGTCACATATAACTGGATTCTATAATGATGTTATACATCAAATAAAAGATCTCCTTTTGTTAGTCCAGATGTAATGCCTCAAATTCTGCCTCAGTAGACAAAAAGCCTAGAAAATTTGAAAGCCAACTGTTCAGGGCCATTAGGAAAAAAAAATCCTGGGTAAAATGGTGCTTTAAGAAACACCTTCTCCCAAGTGCCTATTTTGGATCAGGTTTCCTAAGAAAGAATTAGCCTTGGATCCTGAGTCTCCTGTGGACTCCTGCTCTGTGCAGGTGGTGATGGTAGGGTTTGTAAGACCACTGTTCACAGTTTTGGTTTGTCTGGCTTTGACTCCCTTACATAGATCCCTTATCTGGAAAATACAATAACAGATCCGGGTGGAAAGATGAAAAGACAAGTCCTCAAAACAAAAAGAAAACACGCAAAGATAACCAGTCTCCTGTCACCATCACACTTTCCAAGCAAGGTGTGTTTGGAATTTTTTCATCTGCTTTCATTCAGAAACATCTCTATCATCCTACGCATGCAGCCTTCCTACTGCTTTTACCTGTGGAAGTCAAGGAGGGGACTCACAGGGTAGAACCTGTTTTGAGATTAAGAACATATTTCAGTGGCTTAAACATGGGCATGTGGCATCACCTCAGATGCCCTAGAGCAAGTTTCTTGGCTGTGTGCCAGGGTTTGCTTTGAAACAGCATAAATTTTCTCAAAGTGAAGTATCACATCTGTCAGTTCCATGTGGCTGCCAGAGATACCTTAGGACATGGTGCGCATGGACAAATCACACCAGGTGCCCATGCTTAGTGAGTAGAATCCCATCTTAAGACTTTTATGTGTGGATGTGAATATGTAGGCAAAGCAATGCTGAGGAGTGACTTTTTTTCCGTGGTTAATAATCTCTTCCCAAGCTGCACTTTTCTTCAAGGGCTACATCAAGACAATGTCAGAAAAAAAAACATCATGAAAAGAAAGGGATAGTGACTTCCCTCAGTGTCAGTCTATAGTCGAATGGAAACATTATGGTCCAGTGAAATGTTGTACCTGAGGTGACTTTTGGTTCTTTCTCCATGGGAAGGATTCCTTACTTCAGTTGTTCTGGCTGTAATATCTATTTTCAATTTGCTTGGACAGATTAAACTAATGGCATGACTATGCTGGAAGTCAGTGGGGATCACATAATTTCATTTACTACCCATATCAAGAACATATCTATTATTTAACTAAAGATGTCTGGGATATAATGTGGTCTCTAATTAGCCCCTTTATTAATTACAGAACAGGTGTTAGGGACCTCAATGCAGTATTATGTCAGGTTTTTGATGAAAAAGTTGTCTTCAATAATAGCCACAGCAACAATGCAATTTTGCTGTGAAGATTACATGAGTGTGCATGAGAAAATATTTTAAATTAATTCACAGCAATAGACTTTACATTCAATTTGAGCTATAACATTTTTAATCATATCTGGAAAGAAAAACAAAACTATTAATCAAGAAACATGTTGACAGTTGTGCAAGATCCCAGAAATAAGAATTAAGTGTTTATACCTTTATAGAAAGCTGTTCAAGGTCTCAGCAGGTGGCAGAGCTTATCTCATAGGAGAACAGTTTAGTTTCCTGCCAGACTGCACAAGGATGCATCAAGCTGTACCCTGCATTCCTCTGTAAATTACATAGATAAACTCCCAGTTTTGTTTTTTGTCACAATTTAATAAGCTCGACCCTGGTCCAGCATTGATGAACTAACACACTATTGAGCTTCCTCATGAAGAGGTACAAGATGAGGGAGGGTAAAGGTGTAGTTTAGGCCCTGGCCTGGGTTACTTAGATTCTATTTTCTTTCTTGGGCACATGTATCTTTGTTTTCAAACAACTGCACGAAAGACCCCTTTGCGCCTTGGTTTTCCACTAATAAATTGAAGATAACTTTCACAGGAGCAATGCAGCAATAAATTCTTCAAAATATGTGAGATGTTTTACATACTTGCTGCTTGGGACTGAAGAAAAAAAAAGAAAAAAAAGAAAGAAAAAGTCTCCCCTGATATCTTTTTCTCAGTCTTACACCTTCCACCTTTTCCACTTTCATCTTTCCCTCTGATAGCTTCCTTCAAAACAAAATTCCTTAGGCTAGACCCTCAAAGAGAGGTATGCGCTTAAACAAAGACTGGGGAAGGACTAAATTAAAAAAAAAAAAAAAAAAGCCCTTCTCCACACTCCAGCATTGATTCTTAAATCTCCATCTGAACCCTAGAAAGGCCTAAACTCTGACAGTACTAATTTTTGGGGGGGAAAAAAAATTCTAGGGGCTTAATCTGTAAGAAGTATCTTTATGTGGATTCAAAAACTAGGCATCCATTATAGACTTGCACCAAAAACTCAATCTTGTGGACTCAACCTTAGTGCCAGTCTTGCCTTACTCAGCAGAACTGTGAAAGAGCTTTTTTTTTCTTTTTCACATTTTTCTCTTTCTCATCAAAGAACTTTACCAAAAGTAGTCATAGGTGCTTGTTTCTCTCCCCTTCCAACCTGGATTTTCCATCCTGGGTCAGAGGTCCAATCTCTCTGTTAAACTCAAATGAGTAAAATTCCACTTCTTTTACTTGGGCAGTCTAGGCTATTTACCAACTATTGCACATCACTTGGAGTAGGTTCAAATTCCTCATTCTAAATACATTTAGCCTTAGTTTAATGCACTTCCTAGTTCTTAAGATATTTCAGAGTTCTTCTTGAGGCTATCCTTTACCCCTTTTCTCTCCTAATTCCTCTTGGACTCATTGTTGTACCTAATACCATCTATCTTAGCAGCCCTATTAACTACTTGGCAGAGTTTGCAGCTTGATCCATGCTACCTTCTCAGTTTCCAATTTCTCCTTGCTTACAGCTGTCATTAGTTACCCTGGGGACTGATCTATGCTGACTTTTCTTCTCTTTTTTGTCCTATATGTTTCTGTTAGGATTCGGGCCACTATTTCCCAGAGCTGTTGCAAGTTCTTTCTTCTAGAAAATGAAGGCATATTCTCCTTCTAGCAGATTGGAGTAGTTTGTGGTTTTATTTATGTATATTTATCTTCGAGTGATTATATTGATTTCAATCTCTATCTTACTGGCAATACTAAGACCAATGCTTGACAATACTAAGTAAAAAAAGCAAAATAGAATATTGTAATAATTAGATCAAAAATGCACAATTATTGGAAGTAGGTTAGTAAATTCGATGATCTAGGATTAAATATATAGCGGTTAGGATCAAATTATCTCTAATGGCTGGTGTTACCTCATCAAAGTCTGCAATGATCTCATTCAGCAAGCGCAGACATTCTACTCCTTGGTTATTCATTTCAGTCTGGGAGTAGAAGTCAGCAAATCCGGGAATGGAAGCAAACATCACACCAACAGCATCATAGGACTGAGAGTATAATTCCTAAGGGAACACAGAGAAAAACATCTTGAGCAGGTAAATAAGGATAAGAAAGTCATTATCTGCACATAAATATATATTTTTCTTAGCTTTTCATATGTGATATACTAATAACTCAGGATAGCATCCATATACTACGTATCCATGACGAGCCAGACTCCATAGGAGGAGTCTACTAGCTCTGCACATTTTTATAATGAAACTTAGACAGGATTTGCTCTTTGTTTGAAAAACTGCTTCTTTTCCATCCAAGATCAGGAAGCCACTACATAAAAAAACTGAAATACAATTTCTAATTTTGATGTTCATGAAGAAATATTCAAAGAAATGAATCATTTGCAGTATGAATACCAAAGAAGCAAACACTTTTAGTCAAGGTTTACAAGGTAAGACATTTAAGACTTCCTCCTAAATGCTTGTGGATGAGAACATATTTGTAATTTTATTTATTAACAGGGACCATTTTAAACATCTAATATGACCTCTTGACGAAAGACCTCATTCAGTGACCATCTTTTCAGGTGGATAATTTATATTTCAGATAACTGCAACTCTTTAAAAGCTTGTTTCTTCATAAATTTTCAGAGAACACTCTGTCTTCTACAACCTATGGTTCTTCTAAAAGTGCTGACTATGGAGCCATTTGGTTGCCTGTCTCTGGGAGAAGATTCCTGCCATTAGGGTTTGGAAGGAGGGAGAACAGAGTAGGAGAGGCAACAGCATTAATGGGGACTGAAAGCAGCTTATAAGGGACCAGACGCAAAAGGTTTACTGGGATGAAGTATGCCCTGAGTAAACATCTCCTTATGCCACATGTAGAATTCACTCTGAACCACAGATTTATGTAAGTATGGGTTCTTCTGATAAAATGTGTGAAAATATGTTCAGCTATTTTCTGAATATGGAATACATTTTTAGGAAGAAAAACTAATTTCAACTTAAAAATGCCAGGGACAAGAATGCCCACTGCTCCTGGTGTGTTTTCTAGTGGCTAGCATACTACAAACACACCACAAACCCCATTTTCTTTTGTCAAATGTTCCTTGCTTCAGCTTTCTGTCACTGATTCTCTCCCTTGGCGGTGCAAGGCAAAACTCAGTGTAGTACTGCTCTAAGGTTGAACACTTTCGTTTCTGTTCTTGGCTTCTCTTATGACATTCCGGCCTGAAGCAGCTGCTTTGCAATGTTCTTGATAGTTCATTTTAGGAAAGTTTGGTGCTTTGTCCTTATTAGAAAAGAACAGGACTTACTCCTAGATACCATATACCTAATATGAAACCCTCTTCTTCCTTCCCCCTGCTTCTCTCTAGAAAAACGTCTTGAATCCTTGAACCCCTGCACTGCTAATACCTTCAGCAGTTGCTAATACATTTCTCACTGGACTCTTTAGCAATGCCTTCTCCAGGTAAAATGAGAGAATTTTGCTTTCTTCAAAGACACATAACTAGTTTTGCTCACCACTTAGCATTTACACATAATTTCACTGAAGAACATCTGCATTGGGAGAAGAGACAACATATACTAGAAGGATTGTGGATATATGCACACATACACACTCAGACATACACTTTCTTTAAATCTTGAAGACACAAAACAATTGGCTGAGCATTCAGCTGTTTTTTTCTTTTTTTGTCCTTTTTTTTCCTATTTTTGATGAGGAATATCAAGATAGAAATAATATATCCATGAGAATATGCTAACAGTACACATTTAGGAACTCATTTTTTGAGAGCAGAGGAATTAACTTAATAGCCAGACATGAATTGCAGGATTGATTGTATTGAAATCTGGTAGATGCGACAGCCAGCCAGCTCATGCATAAATCATTTCCAAGTATAGTCACTCAGGGAAATTACCTTACAAAAAAAGCAGGGATGGTGGCACTGAATTCAATGGCATGTTATTGAAGCATCAGCAGTGATCCATGAGCATCTGTTTGCTTTTCAAAATTATTATGTATGTGAACATATATGAATGGAGATATAAGAGGACATGTATTCCCTGAGAACTGATAACATAGACAAGACAAAACACAGGTATAGCTGGTGTCAGAATCTACTTCATCTGCAATGAAGTGATTTAACTAGGTTGCTTTTACAGATCCATTTTCTCATGTGCAGAATAGTATTTTTATTGCAGTTTAATACCTGCAGAGTGTAATACTCAAGAGGCTGATTTCTAAAGTGCCTTTCCTTGTAGCTTCTGACTAG
>NW_010586478.1:106317-129616 GCF_000705375.1 Tinamus guttatus
ATGACTCCTTATTGTGCACTCTAATTTGGCTGGTTACATGTAGTTTTAAAATGTACAACCAGAAAAGGGGAGTCTCAAATTCAAAAAATAGATAAATCACTGCTGGAACCTGAAACTTGAAACATATGCCACCTCTTCATCTGAAAAGATAATTCCAACATTACATGCTAAAATTCCACTTTTGACATACAGTAAACTCCATTCAGAGAAAACACCATTTGCTGTCTTCCAGATAAGGCATAAGTGACTTATTGCTACTTCCACAATCAAATGCTGGGCTTTCCCTTACCGTTTCAGTAACTCCTCTCCCAAGTCTGTCTTAGGAGGATCTAGAGACTCCATTATTTGATTTTATCGCTTTTTGCACTGTCTGACAGGCTTTCACTGTGTTTCACTTTCACTCACTAATTGTGTCTATGCCCTCTACATACATTCTTTAAGAACACGGCTATAAACTGTGAGGCAATTGTACAAAATAGGTGTTTTTTAACCATGCAAAGAAGCAGTTTAAGAATAGTTTTAGAGTCATAGGGAATGGTAAAAACATTCTCTTAATTTTGAAGATGCAGGAAACTCAGGTGTGTTCCTGTCTGTTGCACAGACTTCTCACATAACAACATGCAAGATCATAATAACACTTCTGCAGCATTGGCCTGTTTTAAGGTTGCACAGGCATTCTATTAAATTCATGTATCTTTTAAAGAATCCATGATTTTCATAGATTCATAGGTTGGAAGGCACCTCTGGAGGTCATCTAATACTACTCCCACTCACATTTAGGCAGATCCAGTTCAGGGCTGAATATCTCCAAACCTGGAGATTCCACAACCTCTTTGAGCTTCTGATCTAGTATTTGACCACTTGAATGGGGAAGAAGTTTTTGCTGGGATCTAATTGGGATTTTTCTTACTGCAACTTGTGCCCAATGCCTCATGTTTTCCCACTGTGCACCTCTGAGAAACTTCGGATCTGTCTTCTCTAAACTCACACATTAGGCAGTTGAAGACATCAGTAAGATTCATCTTCAGCCTTTTCCTTTTAAGATGAACAGGCCTAGCATCTTTCTTACCCTCTGCTTGTATGTCTTGTGCCCCAGTCCCCTAATCATCTCAGTGGCCTTATCCTGGACTTGCTCTAGTGTGTCTATGCCTCTTGTACTGGGGAGCCCAAAACTGAATGTAGTACTCCAATACGGTCTCAGAAGTGCTAAATACAAAATAATAATCACTTTTCATAGACTCATAGAATCGTTATAGTTGGAAAAGACCTTCAAGATCATCAAGTCCAACCGTAAATCCCTCAACACCATGCCTGTTAAACCATGTCCCTAAGCACCTCATCCTCATCTGCACATTGTCTTGACCTTAAAGCATGAATTCCTTAAATTTCTTGCCAGATGCCAAATGTGGGAACTATTTGCATACTGAGTCCTATCAAGAATTAAGTAGTAAATATTTTCTATCATCAGATCTGCTTCTCTTCTCCTTGTTAGACGGAATTATCAGAAATAGAGCTGATTGATTGATTGATTGATTCATACATACTTCATTATCTCGATCCTTTTCCAGGAAGTGACGGGCAACGTGACTGGGTAAAATGTTCCGTAGCATATTCTCATTGTGCTCTCTTAATTCCTTCATTTCATTGATTTCTTCTTTTGCTTGAACACGCCACAGAAAATCCAGCCTTGCTGTGTATTCAAGCTGTAGTTCCAGGGAGAAAAAAAAAAGGTAAAAGTGAAACTTGACAAGATAAGAGTAGCTCTTTTACTGACATCATGGAAGGCTACCCCTGCTATATATATGGCTTGGATGCTGTAGAAAAACTTTGACTCCTAAATATTTATTTCATTGCCAAAAAAAAAAAAAAAATGCTATGCCTATGGTGAATGTCTGAGAGGAAATTTGGAACTATTTATATTTGTCATATTAGTGCTAATCTTAGTGGCTAAAAATTTTCACAAAGTTATTCTCTCTTAAACTGTTCCTTATCAATTAAATAATGACATCAAGGAGTCATACAGGAGTTTAGGTAACGGAAGATGAAGTTCATTTACCAACATAAACTCTTAAATCCCAACATGGAAAAAAAAAAGTGTTTTCCTTTTCATATCTGCTTCCAAATGAAATGGGTTTCATGGGGAATCAACAGTGATTCCAAACACTTTGCAGAGAGAGGTCATTTTTTTTCTCAGGGATGAATATCTTTCTCTCAGTAAAACTAAATTCAACAGCTGAAAGTACTGTCAAGGAGAATTTTTAAGTCTGTGATGCCAAAATGATGTATTTCTACTGTTAGGATATGCACTTGCATTTTCAAGTCTTTTAAAGGAGAGTCAAAGACAAATTGTTTGGTATCCCCTGAAGACTCTCTCCCTGTTGTATTGTGCATCCAGTGCCTGTACATGCAAAATGATGATACCTTGCTGGCCTTAGCTAAGAAACACAGGGGACAGAATGTACTTTGAAGATTTGATACTCTAGTCAAGAATAATAATCAGATACTCAGCATAGAAACATATTATCCCAGCAAATAAATGCAGTTGAGAATCAGAATAGATGCCAAGCAGCTTGTCAAAAAGTGCTGGGATTAAGAAAGTGGTTGAGATGCAAATCGCAGTAAAGAGCAATCCTGCTTTGGGTGGGAATGACTAACAGAGGATTCAGGTATTGTTTAATGACTCATCTTGTCCCCATTTTTGTCATCGGCTGTGAGCAATGGCAAACATATCAGCAAAAAACATCAAGCCCTTGCAAGGAGGCTTGCAGGTTGACTGTACTCCAGGGAACTTCTAATTTTTAAATTAAAGATCTTCTGTCTTGTGGCTATTAATTCCCTAACATTAACTGCACGTCTGAATAAAGTATCTCTTGCCTCATTTTCCTTATGTTTTTCAGTTTGTCTTTCCCCTTGATTTTCAACATTTTTAACAACTAATGAATTTATTTTTTTTGGAAGTGGTAGTGGAATTCTGTTCTATGAAAGATTAACATCTCCAAACCTGGCTCAGTGGAGTAGCAGATAATTTTTATATTTTAAATAATTTAATTCTGGTTATATATAACTTCACTGTCAAAGGAAAAAGGTCTTGCTTTTTCAGCAGAGAACTGAGATGATGCTTTCAGTTTTGGGATAAAATGATGAGCTAGACTGAACATTTGAAAATAGATATTTTTTAGAAGTTGCTCTCTTATGTTCTGATGTTTGCTAAACCCAGCAAAATTATAGAGCTGAATTTTTGTTCTTGGAAAGAAATGTAATGACTATGCAGTGGCACCCCTGAAGAATGATCGAGCATAATATAAACCTTGAAATGTCCAGGTTTCCTTGCCCTGTCAGGTAGTTCTCAGAAACATCCCTAATTGCACTAGCAAGTAAAGAAAATAGAAACATTACCCTGAAAGCCTAACAGTCCTCATCTCCCTGAACACTGCTACAAACCAGTCTCTCTGCACTGAATTGCCACACATAAAGCAAGCACAAAATAAAGATCAGCACTGGGAAGGCAGAATGCTTTTCTTTGGAGAAGTAGCAAGGGGAAGATTGACATCCCAATGGGGCATTTCCCACTAGGGGAAATAATCTGATTCCAGAAAAGCCAAGTACTTACAAATATGCTTTCTTTACTATCCTAGCATGTGGATACAGAAAGTACAGTGAAGGTGATCTGCAGCATACCATCAGAATTAGGTACTTCATTTATTTTCCTCTTTCCATTAGAGGTATCTCCTCCTTGCATTTCCTACCTCCTCATCCCGTCTTTTGACTACGAGGGAGAAGGCTAAGGTCACGCTTGCTGCAGATGAATTGCTGCATAGGGAAGTCAGTCCTTTCTCCTTTGCAACAGGACTTTGAAGAACTGAGAGCTGAGACACAACTCCCACATCCAGGGCTTATTAGGAGCTTTGCTCTCTGTGTCTGCTCTGGCAAACTTCAAGTTTTTTCGTACACGAAAGAGTCCCAGAAGCAGAGAAGTCAATTATAAAGGCCAAAGCTAGTCTAGACGAGACCACTTATCTACAACTTAGAGAAACCAGAGAAAATGTTTTTCACAGAAAATGGTTTGCATAGAAAATGTTCCCCTTAGCTCATTAAAAAGAGGAAACAGCAGATAAATATGCTTCAGTATAGAATAGTTCTAGAATTGAAATTCATATATATGTATATATATACACATATATATGTTTATTTTATTTTCAATTTGATTTGCAGAAATATTTATGTACAATATTTATTAATTATGAATATATTTTAAATATATTAATACATATTTAAAGTATGTGTTTTTAGATTAAATTTCTAACAGGGAATTATCTTATTTAGCCTATTGTGTTTAGCATCACAGACCATCCAGATTTACTTGCTGAAGTTCATGTGAGGTTTTAAGAAGACTCTGACTAGACAATTTCACAACTTATTTTTTCTTGATAAAAATCTAATTTAAAAATCTGTGCGTAAGAGCAGGGATTGACTTCAAATCACCCTGGATAAAGAAGAGAAGAAAGCTAGGTATTCAGAAGCATATCGCTCATAATCTTGTTCTCGCAAAGTTAATCTTCTTTATAAATCCATCTAAAATAAGACATGTCTTAAACTATTTTATTTAGAATATATATGCAGTTTATGAGAAGCAAAGCTGGGCTGGAGAACAACTTTATCAGAGATGCGTGTTCCCCATCAGTTTGGGCTGTTGCAGAGATTTTGTTTTTGTTAACGTGCTGTGGAACAAATTTTCTATGTTTCTTATTTTGTGCTTATACAGAAACTGTTAGGTTAACCTACAACAGGAAATTAAACGGTGCTGGGAGATAGGCTGGAGCAGATGTTTTTGCATCTGGAAGTTGCCTGGGAGAACATGCAGCGGTTGGCACATTCAGGGACGGTTTCCAGCAGGCAGTTTGGATGCGGCTGTCCCATGTAATAGGACAAGGAGGCTTTACAGAAGAGCAGAAAGCTCCACTGTGCCAAGAGGAGAAGTCTCCCAAGCATCCCAGATCAGGTTTATGTGAAATACAGACATTTACATCCATTTGCATCCTGACTTCAGATGATTTATTCTCAATGCATTGGGTGTTTTACATTTTACTTGGTCATATTTCACTTTACCTATGCACTACATCTCAATTCTGAAAAAAACAGGCTTATGTATTCCTCCTCAAGGATGCAAGTCCTAAAGCTTTTAGATGCATCAACCCTTTCTACGATCCAAGTAAATCCAGATCCAGGAAAAATGTTTCCTGCCAATGGTCCATTCCCCAGAGTAGTTAGAGTTGATGTTCACACCACTAAAATCACTTCATTTCTTCAAATCTGGTGGTTTAACATTTAGTCAAATCATGGGAGTTTTATTATTTTGTGACTTGTGATTCCCTTTCATCATTTTGCTTTTCTGCCTTCCCAAGGGCACCGGAGCAGTCAGATGCTACTAGAATTATACAATACTTAGGATAGATGAGGTCCCATTTGTTCCTTCTACTTCTATTAACAACTGCAAATTACGTGCCTGCTGCTGAATGTAATATTGTACCTGTTCTTTAAGAACTGCTAAGCAGTGGTAGATGTGGGCTTTCTTTAATCAGATCCTGCACATGGGTTATTCAATTGTTAAAGGTCATATGCTCAAGTGGGTAAAAAGGCAGTTGGTATTTTGAAAATAATTATTGTCACATCCTGCAATTGCCAGTGGCATAGGGAATGGTTAAAGCAAATGTTTGTGTTACCTGTTGACCATGATAAAATACAGCTAAAAGGAACATTGCCATCAGTAGTAAAGATGCTTCCTTTGTACCCAGGAAGTCTGTGCTGAAAAAAAAAAAAAGAAAAAGAAAAACAGAAAGAGTAAAATACAGTTATTGATTTGTCAGTATTTGTTGTAATCATGAAAGAGTTTCGTTTTGTAACCCTGGTGCTTTTTGTTGTTCACTACAAAACCACTGTGTTTTTGAAAATTTCGCTTCATGGCTCTTCCTCTTCCCTGGTAAAAGTCAGTGTACAGCTTCCTTGGCATGAAGAATAAGAATTATTTTCAGAGTTTTACACCAAGGAGACTCTTTCTTTGCCATGTTTGATTAGTGAAAGAAAATCAGAGACAATGACAATTATTGTTACCTTCAGTACTTCACTTAGCCATTGGATTATTTCCTTCTTGTCATATATCGTATTTTCTGGTCTTTGCCCAGATGTCATATCAGTAGATTCTAGCAGCATAACCAATGTTAGAAACTGGAAATGCATCTCAAGTTATTTAACATTTTAGTCAGTATCTTGTTGCTGTAGGAAGCTAGCAAGAAAAATACGTGTGCAGAGCCATATTATGTGTAAAGCTGTGGCTGTTGTGAGTACTATTTTCACCACAAATCCATGCTTATTTATCTTTCTGTGCATCTTTGGCATAGGATGGTCTGGCTGGCTGGCATATGCCCAGAGGCACAAGCAGTAGCAGTGCAAAATTGGTCAAGTTGCAAAGACTGGAAAAGAAGCTTTTTTCTAAATGAGTTAAATCACAGGTGCTCAGCTTCAGAGTTATTGCAGCACTTAGTGGTCTTCTGACTATGCAAATCTGGGTGCATCTTCTGTCCTTCTATCTGACCTTAAGCTCCTTTCCTAGGCCCGTCCCTCACATGCCCTCCTAGACCATCCCTGTGTTGTCCACACATTTAACAACTATATGTTATAGTTTGAGATCTGTGAAATCCTATCCTCAGAAAATAAACAGTTCACTCCTGTTTTCTTAATTTGAGGTCAGAGTTTTGATCAGTATCTGCACTTTTCAGCACTAGAAGCAACTGGTGTAAAGACTCTGGGAATCATATTATCTAGTTTATTCCCACAGAGCTTCATGTGCTGTGTTTCACTATCATTAAATAACCTTCCAGATTAGGAAATGATCAGTATATACTTTCTAAATACACTTTGTTTATGCCTGAGATATTGCTCTTGGGAAGAAAATACCTTGGCTCCAGAATAAAATTCTTGACCAGATCTAAGGAAATATCCAACCACCTGCTTTTAAGCAACATGGGTGGACTATGACAGATATAAGAGATAATCCTTCTCAATATTTAATTGTCATCATGAAATAAGCATTTTAATTAGGAGACTTGAGAAAGAATCACATCATAAATCTTTTAGGATTAGTCATTGCCCTTTGCAAACAACTCTAAATTCTTGACTATGGTGCTATTCAGTATGTGCACACTCTGGACATTCTTTTTTCTCCTAAAGGAGGCTACTAACACTTACTCTCCGCTGTGGTTAAAGTTGTCATATTGCAGGAAAAGGGAAGCATAAATAGTCTCAGTCAGGAGAGAATAGATCGCAATCATGATGAGAAGTACTGCCAGCTTCAGAACAGAGTTGAGACGAAGAAAGACTGCACAAGTCACCATTGCCAGCACACCGGTGAAGACGAAATACTGAAGAGAAACATCAGTGGTTGCTTTTAGTGATCAGTGATTACATACCCACCTACAAATATCTACATAAATGACCAAACGATGAAAAGTATCTTTTTTTTTTTTCCTGGATTTTGGAGATCCAGTTGGTCTTACTAGGATTCAGATTAATATCCTACTAAATAGAGCACTCAGTAGAACTCAATAGAACAGAAACTCCTTTTGGGCCATCATTGCATTTTCATACCACTCAAAGAAGGGGAAAAGGCATCCTGTGTAGTGAAAAGAGGAAAAGGCACAGATGCTGCATGTACCTATCCTAGCAGAAAGTCAGCTGAGTGAAAATCATTTCTTTTTCTTTGAATTCTGAAATTCCACAAAAGTCACATAAATCAGGATAAGGAAATCATATTCCTTCTTTCTTTCTTTATTCCTTTCCCATGTTATCTGAACAGAGGATAAATGTCTATTTATTTATTTATTATGTTACAAGCCCAGCTCAGTTTCACTCTTCTCTTAAAACATGATGCCTGGAAGTTTCATTTGTATCTCATTTTCTAATCTCTTCATTGTCTCATTTTTCTCAATGATTGGTCATTTGTCAAATGCAATGCATGCCGTTATTATTGGATACAGACAGACAATCATGGCCATGAGCTATTCAGATTTAAAAAAGCAATGCCAGCACCCAAAGTTCAAATGTAGTTTAAATTAGCTCCTATAATCTAGCATTAGGAGAGAACAGCAGAGTTCATTATTTTGAGTGTGCTTTCTCTTCAGCACAGTTCTCTGTAGGAATGTGTGCATCTAGGCAATTTTGCTGTATGCTGGTGGCAACATCATGACACAGCCTTATGACTTCCAAAGCAACATGCTTGTTTTAGTTGCACATGACTAACCCATTGGTTTTGTTACCTGCTTGTTCACCATAGAGAGCATTTTCTTTGCCTCAAATGAAAGTTCAAAATCACTACAGCAGAATCACTGATTATTATTGTTATTATTATTGTTATTTTGCTAGGTAAGAACTATTAGTCTCCTCCAATAGCTTCTTATGAATTAAGTAGCGGATTTTATTCCAGCTGGAACACTGATTTGCTGCTAGATGTGTTTACAATAATTTTAAAATATATAAGGAAAAAAAGCCAGACCTAGAGATCAGAGCAAATGAGATTCTGCTTTTAATAAAAAGACAGCTGGAAGGCTTAGTTTGGCCAAGCAGTTAGCAATGTCTTTTTGTGTCATTGATTTCGTAGATGGACAAGAATATCACTGAGCACAGATATTCCATTTTCCTTAATGAATTCTATTGAAGAAATAAAATTTGCTTTGACTTTTACTAAAATGCAGGATGCCTTTCATCTCTACTCATGTTTCAGCTTTTTGCTGCATGTTATGTATTTCCATGTATGTCCTTGGCGAGCAAGGACAGTGGAAAATTATACAGTATACATACAGGTTCTGCATGAAGCTCAAAGGTTGAAGCACGAAGGGTTTGGAGTTCATATAGTCTCATAGGGCCTATTACAAGACCTATGAGACCATAGGATTGATTATGTTTTTTAACTGCTTTTCCTTTTTCTCCAGTTTTCCTACCAGCATGTGATAGCTGCAAGGATTCAGATTCACAGAACTATTGAGGCACCTGACTCCAGCCTTAATATATTGCTTGAGGATTTCAGTCAGCAGATACCAGGTAACCTCTGTGGCCCTGTGCCTCAGATTCAAAGTTCCTACCTCAGGATAGGAACAGATGTCTGTAAAAGATGCAGATGAGTTGAATGTCTGGTTCTTCAGTAGTACTGGATTGTCAAAATCACACCATAGCTGTGAATAAAGAAAGAAAACAAAAGCAGTGATATATGGCACATTAGTGACTGGGTGCTTATGGGGCTGGCAGGATTCAGGGATGGAACCTATTGACATCCTACTCCCCTTGGTCCAGTCACAGCACCCACACTGGTATCAGATGTCTCAGAAGAAAGATCGTGCTAAACGAAGGCAAGATGACAATCTTGGTGGTAAAAAGACTGCATATAATTACTGCATTTCTCTAATATGACCTGAATCCACTTTAATGTTGTTTCATATAATTTTAAAAATAAACAAAATAATATTTTTCATTTGCAATATATCATGCTCTTAAATCACAGGGAAATAAAAATGCTAAAGTTTTCATGTTTTGACACTTAAAACAGATGAAGTCTCCTGTCACATATATTAATCCAATCTGGATGTTTATATAAGGTCATTTAATCATCCTGGTATGTGCAAGTTAGTTCCCCTGTTTCTCTTTCCAGCAGAGTTAGAGAGTTTGTTTAATGAGCTCCAGTTTCTTATAATTAAATTCTAATGAATTTTGAACTTGGAACTCACTTGTTTGTTCTTTCAGCAACTCAGATATCTCTGCATTGCAGCATATTTTCTGGGTTATTTGTGCAGTGCTCCATTACAACTGATAGCAAATTGTACTTTCTGCAAGTATACAAGGCACATAAGCAGGAGTGCCTCTGTGCCTTTTGAAAATGAAGGGTGCAGGACAACCATCCTGGGCATTTTTCTTAGAAGACCTGCAGGATCAGAAATTTTCTTCTATTTTTATACTGGCAAGGAGGTCTTATAGAGAACTCTGTGACTCGCTCTTCTGGTGAAACCAAAATGTTATCTTCTCTGCTGAAAAGAATCTGAGACTTTAGTCCCTTTCTATCTATCTGGGTTGAGTGGATGCAAATAGCTGCAAAGGCAGCTTCTTAAACACATGAAGGTCCCTACCGAGTGCTACATTTCCCTAGAAAGAACGCAGATCACTGCTGGGGTACTTGCTTCATGAAAGTACCCTTTTTTTGGTGGTGGGGGAGGTACAGAAAACAGTTACAATGCAAACTAATATTATGACAGCATTTTGATATACAAAATAATGGGATTATGAGTGTACTGTGATTTCCTGTAAAAGGTAGGACTTGGTGCCTCAAGTCATTGTAATTCTAAATATATGACTATAAATATATGACAGTAATCCAAGAAGAGACATTATAATGCATTCTTTCCTGATGTGTATTTGTCAAATACATTTTATAAGCCTCTAAATCCCATAACATTCTTCAGTAATCTATACAGTATCACTGTCCTTATCTTCAGCAAGTTTTCAGCACTATTGAACTTCCTATCATTTTAGCAGACTTGTAGTTCCTCTGTAAGTGTAGGAATTGGTGATTACATCCTTCCTCCTCCAGCTCATTGTCCTATCAGTGATTACAGGGTATCACAAGAAAACCAAGACAGATGCTTAATCCCTAGCATACTGACAGCCTATACATAGTCACAGAAGAATGGCAGCAATACAACAAAATACAATTTAATTGTATTTAATGCAATTTAATTTAATACAATTGTTAGCAATGAGAGTGCCAACCCTTGAAGGGTCTGACTTCAGCAGATCTGCTACCATAATATAATAAGCAAAATAATTATTGTTAAAGGACAATTATTGATGCCATTGTTGTGTTATAGTTGCTATTGTCAATATTATCAGTAAGGAAGGAATTATATATTTGCAAAGAATAAAGTTCAGCTGAAAAATACTTCTACGCCTTACTCCAAAGATGCTCTAGGAGAGAAAAGAGCGCTGTAAATATTATTTTTAATCCAACAGTGAGATATTTAGCTTCTCCCTGGTGCAGACTTTAACAACTGCTAGGCTTCCTGACATTATTATCTGCCGAATTCATGTGAGGCTTTCTCATGTTTCTGAAGGTGTTCGGATAATCAGCGCTCTATCACATTTGCATCAGTCTTATACCTGTCTTCTAATGATCCCAGTCAGTTACGATGCGACATTGTACACCGCCAGCCAGCCCCACAGTATTCGTCTACCAGTATTTTTATCTAAGCGCAATTATTCTGCAAATCTTGGTACCTGGCTTCCGTCATAGATACACTGATAATCTTTGCTCACTTAACTTTGGGCACTCAGTGGAAATGTGCAAATTAGGAGACCAATCAGTCTAGACTCCTTGTTGGAAAGTGGAGAGAAAAAAATCTCTAAGAGAATATTGCTATCATGCAGAACAAATCTTTGAGGATGCCGGTTATTCTGCACTGACTGTAAAGAAGCTTAGTGTGGCTATGCCTACACTTGGGTTCTTCAGCTGTAGAAGTGGCAAGGTATTATTAGATAATTTTTTTAACTTCCCCCATACTGTTGTTACTGTAGCAGCTTTACCTGATCTTTCCTTTCCACGCAGGTACTTTCTGGGTTTATTGGTCCTTCTCATTTTTTAATAACCCAATTGATAGAACTGCAGCATTAGGAATTTAATATCTATGAGCATCACCTGGATAAACAGTCCTGAAGAAATTGTAGTAGTATATTGGGAAATTACAAATGGTTTGCAAAGTGTGGATATATTGAAAAGAAAGTAGGAGAAGGGTTTTAAAAATAGATGATCCGTATAAGAAATAAATAATTAGATATTTTGGTGAAACATTGTTTAAGCAATAGATTGAATTTCCTGAAGCTGTAGTGCTCTTTTACATTTAAATCATATCTGATTTATAAACACATTACTTAGCAAGTAGTATACCAAGCTTAATAATTCATAAATCATCTTTTCCTGTATAATATTCCCTGTTTCCCTATGAAACTTACAATATTTATGATGGCTCCCAGAAAATTAATCAGAATGGATGCAAATATAATGACATTCCTGGCCAAGTAGGTCTCATTAATCCAGCAGCAAGTTTTCCGGAGCATTAAGGGTAAACATTTGTAATCCTCTGCTGTGGTGATTAGCACAAGAGCAGAGTGCAGCATAATCAGTATAGAAAACTGAATGACCATTGGTATCACCCTGGAAAGAAAAAAACAGAATACAGCATTAAATATTAAAGCAATACCTCTGCTAATAAAAATAAATGGGAAAACAGTTAAGACTAGGAAAATAACAGTTGTCATAAATCAGAAGCAATTACTTTGGAAAGAAACAAAGAGAAAGTGAGTCATTTGTGTTCCATAGAGTTGTTCATGTTCCATAGATTTGACCATCGCTTCATATGGTTTCTTGCTGAGTAACTGCTGTTGAAGTAACATGCCAGTAAAATCACTGCCAGTGCCTCTTACCAGTAGGAATGTCCCTGTTTTTAAGGACTCAGTTCTCCTCTGTGTCTCCTTCAGAGCTGGTCTCTTCACCTTGTAGGATCTGATGATACATTGTAAGAGCTTGTTTCTCTAGGGGAAGTTTGGAAGGGTGTTGTGTTCTTACATTCATACAGTGCAATGCAAGTGCACTGCATTAAACTCCTGCTAGTAACAAAGATCATTGGCTTTAAAGTAAGAAATTGCCTTAAAGCAAGAAATACAGCCTTATTTCTGGCATAGGTCTGGATGTATTAATTATGCAAAGGTAATACTTCCTTAATTTTAGTTAATATTGAGTCCACAGCAGGTAAAAATGCCATCAGTTTCTCAAAAAAAAAAAAAATAATAATAAAAAAGATCTACTGTTTTCACAGAAACCCTTTGAAATGTTGCATGGATGAAAATGTGCTCAATGATCCAAAAATTTATAAATAAATCATGTCATTTGGTGTATCCTCTCAATTTTCTTATTGCTAATGTGATCTTTAATCAAGAGTTATTCCATTGAAAAGAATTATCATCCAAAAAGAGGATTCAATTCCCTTGAAAAAAATATTAAAAACAGTTTCTTAACTGTTCAACTTTTTTAAAAAAAGTTTGTTTCTTTTCATCTGGTTTAAATCTGGGACTTGTTATAAGTCAAGCAAATGACATGCTTGAGAAATGTGGCAAATCGTTTTACTCTTCTGAGAACAAAGCCCTCAGCTCCTCACAAGTCAACTATTTGTACCCGTTTGTGCCAGACATTGTCTTTTTGTATTTCTTTTCCCAAAGTTTTTATTTTGACTGAACTCATGCAAATGAAAAATAACTCCACTGTTCTCTCTGCAAACCAGCCTTCACTCTGCTTCCTCTTGCCTTTTTGCAATACAGAGGATGATTAAAACTGAGTCATGTAGTTAGGTAATTAAAATTACTAGCAACCTAGTTCTGCATGGAGATTTAATCATGGTTTCTCAGAGAATAAAATCTTTGCAAGAAGAGAGTCAGGGCAATCCAGGGGGATTTCCGCACTTCCAAGTGGCTGAATGTAGGCAAGGTGTACTCTGCTCATTGAGCCTTCTGTAAAGATATATTCGTTTTGCTGAAGATATGAAGTTGCAGATGTTGCTCTTCTCTTGGGGCAGAGTGCAGTGCTATGTTTGTGTTTGGGCCTTGGTGAAAGACAAGTTTAAGGCTGAAGGGTAGAAACAGGAGGGAAGGCCTCAACATAGCTTTTATTTCCACATTTTTCAGTAGATTTAGGTCAACCAGATTCACTGCTTGAATCTAAATGTATAGGACTGAAACATAACAAATTTATCCACTGTTTCAGGCTATTCAAATTTTTCCTAAGCATAACAAATTCTAAACTCAAACATATTTGAATTCAAATCTGCATTTCAAGCCTACAAATAACAAAGGTCTCACTCTAGAAAGAGGCACTATAAGCCAATATGTAAAGAGTCCATTGCAAAGAGGGAGCAAGACTGTAATAATGATAGAAGATTTACACAGATAACCAGAAAAGGTTCAGAATATTACTGCCAAAGATCTGACATTTCTTAGCTCTTTCTTATAGCCGATAGCTAGAGTCCAAAATATTTGCACAAAGGAGATCCCAAAGATGTGGTAAGCAGCTTATGAGAGAGCTGTGGGTATAGCTTCCTAGTAGTAATCATGATTTTAAGAGATTCTCTAAAAACTGAATAAATCAAAAGTTTGTATTCAGGAGAAAATATGTTTGGCAGGAAAAAATAGACAGAAATTTGAGTGTATATGTAATCTGTTGAAGTTAGAAAAAGGTACAAATAACACATGAGAAACAGATGCCAAAAGTAAGGGATCTCTAAGTGCAGAATGTTGCTTCTGTGTAATGTCTAAACCTGCATGGTTTTAAACCTCATTTTCTTTTGCAAGAGTACTCTGATCTTTTTTTCCTTAATTCAGTTGTGATAATAGTTACATTAAATCTGACAGTGCTTTAAGCACGATATCTATATAAATGTTAATTCTTTCTGATCAGTTAGACAAAGTTATAGAATGACTTTTCTTAAGCATGAAGATAAATTAACAGAAATTGCTTTAAACTTTTTTGTCTATCACCTACTAAAATTAATCTAGTTAACATAGAAGTATAATGAATGTATAAAATTCTGAAAATGGACTGGAAGTCAAACAGAGCGGTATATAGTAATGTGGATTTCACTTATAACTACAACTGGTAAATACACTCAGAATCTCAGAATTAATGAGACTTGGCGAGTAGCATTCCAGAGAAGAAAATGGGTTAAAGAGATAATAAATGAATTAGGAGGCTGTAGTTAGCAGAGTTTTTCTTGTGGAACATATCTGAACTGCTATATGTGAGAGTTACGTGCATAAAATCATGATGTTTATAGTTGTAAATTGTGTCACAAAAACTTTTAAAATAAAATAGTAAAGATATTAAAATGGATGTTCTGTGATTGAATATACTGAATTAAGGTGATTATGTATTAAATTCCCTTGACATTTTCTGTGTGGTAGTATTAGCTTTGAAAGTAATACGATGATGCTACCAGATGGAGACACTATGCAATCATGGCTTGAGCGGAGCCTCTGTCTGTGAAAATACACAGACAGTTACTGATGCTTTTTAGAATAACAAGGTATGTTCATAGATACACTCAGGATACACTGATGACCAGAATATGGCAAAAAAGAATTAGGTGTGAAATGGGTAGTCTTGGAGATAGAAGTCCTTTCTTCTTGGAGCAGACAGGACATTAAACAGTCCTGTTTTTCTTTTCCTCACTGATGAGAAATTGTACAGTCTCTACTAAAACTTGAATATCAGGTGAAAAAGATACTTAAAAATAAACATAGATATTAGGAAGCAATATAGTCAATAGACAGTCAATAGGCTGGCAATTGAAAAAAAAAGTCAATAAAGCCAGGGCCAAGCTATACATTACCATAATGGAGAGCTAGTCAAGAGTCGAGCGAGCTATTCAAGAGACCTGGGATATGAGTTATGGCACAAGTCATTTTACTGCAGAGCTGTGACCTACATTTGTTTAGATGATTGTCACCTTGAGATCCACTGATTACATTGACCAGTTCTCCACTGGCTCTGCCTTGAACACAGACTAGGAACATTGACAGCTACAGTTATGGGAGATGAGTTTCTTCAGTCTTGTACACTACAGCAGTATTCTGTGATAGTCTTCCTCCTTCCCAAAGCCAAGTGGCTGAGATCCTCTTGGGAACAGATAGTGTCTATCTGTATCTCAGATATACACAGACAGTCTATATTTGCAGATATAGCCTAACAGTTCTTCAGACCTAGCCTGACTCAGCTCAAAATAATGCCAAAATAAGGTTTTCAAAAGACTATGAGAGTATGGGAAGTAAAGCCTCAGACCTGAGGACAATAAACATGGGTTCTTATTTTGGACTGCCAAACTCCAGGTTCAGGATACAGCACTGCTGAATTATATGAAAAGGTATTATATGCAAAGATCTTATATGTAAAACTTCTCAAGACCTAAGTCAAGGATATCAATCTGAAATTCAGCCTAATCCAATTAGGTGCCCGAGAAACCATGGGTGTGTATTTGCTGATAATAAATATGTAAATAATAAAACTTCCATTGTAGCTGAACTGAACATTAATACATTTCTTCCATTGAAGACTGCTTGAGATAAATGACAAAATAGGACTTCACACCCCTAAGGTGTCCTTGAGGATCAATATCATGCTCTCAGCATGCCAATGGCACCAACCACAGCAGAAGACACAGTCAAGGTTGGCACTGTGGAAAGAACCAAACATAATGCTCTTTTATCTCCAAGAATTCAAAAGTGTCTCAAAAGTGGGACGCCAGGCTTTGATCCTGTCTTCACTCAAAAAGAGTTTCAAGACCACATATTTTTCTTTCCAAGGATTCCCTCACTCTTAATTTCAAGTGTGATTTAAAATGTAGCCTTTGGCTTCTCTCTTTCTGATGTACAATTAGAAACCGAGAGTTCTGGAGCCAGAAGAAAATCTTATGAAAAAAAAAGTGAATGTTTAAATGAACAATAATTTTGAAACATCTTTTTCTTTCCTCAAGCCAGTGGAAAAATGTCATATATAAGATTAGCACAGAAGCTCACACTAGTAGGATCTATTGGCCCATGTGAGCATATAGAAAGTTTAGAGCAAGAGATTAATCACCCTTCCAGACAACTCAGATGGAGAAGATAAATCACTACAAGGTTGGCAGTGTAAGTAAGTTAATGGCTTCGTAAAGGATAATTACAGCAGAATTATGACATTCATTTATGTTATAAAGTAATTTCTCCAACTCAATATTTCAAGGAATGAAAACTAGTGAATAGATTCCTAAATTCAGTGATGAACTTTTCCTGTCAGGAAGGAATATGAATGGATCAAATATTTATCCTGCGGGAGACAGATACAAACTGAGATAAAATTTGGCAACTCCCATACATACTGAAAAAGATGACTATTTTCTTTAACACACAGACTAAGGCAAACTATCTGGAAAGATCCCTTAAGATCCCTAATAACATATTTTTATGATCATTCAAATTATATTTTCTTCCACTATGTTTCCAGAAATCCCCCAAAGAGTCAGCTCATCAAAGTATTCAAATATATACTTAAGCAAATGCATAATTCCATCCTGTTAGTCTCCAAATTCTGCCTAACTTTGTGATACCTTGTTCTCATATCGTCTCATATGCTCATATCTTAACTGGAACTTAGTTATTTTTTTTTCAAAATGTTTAAACTTTCTTTGTCCTCGAACACCCACATCTATTATTTTACGATTGCTTTAGATGTTGACCCTGCTCATTTAAAAATGAAGCCTTTTAAAGACTGAGAACTGTTTTGAGGCAGAGTATCAACACTTGAAAAATGAAGATAAAAATTTGCGTTCTTTAACCCTGACAATGAACTCCTAGATGAATATAAGAATTGCCATAAAATATCCACCTCACTCTATTTATTTTTCTCTCAAAAAGGACAGTCGTAAATGCTTTTTCCTAAAATATCTTACCAGCTTCTAGCAATCAAACTTAAAAGGCATTCCTAAGGCCAAGCTTGCATCATTTTGTATATATATATACGCTCATATATATATATATATATAATCTGCTGATTCCTGTTAAGAATAGATCTAATGTTTCTTTGACCTTTTCTATATTTATAGCCTCTTTAGCATTTAGTGACACTAAGGTCCACAAAGAACTTGTGAAGTGAAAAAAACCCACAAGACTGCTGTGTGGTTTAGGAAGTTCCATGACTCCCTTTCTCTTCATTACAATGGCCCTAGATGCTCTCATGACAATTAACAGAGATGAAAATGTACAGATAGAAAAAATGTCATGTTGCTGGCAAAGCAGTGATTAATAATAGTTACAAAAATCTTGGGAAAAAATATACATTAATAAGATCCATAAACCTTGTTGTACATACAGAAGAAAAATATATAAATAGCAGCTAACAAAATTTAAGCATTTTGGGTGTGTATGTAGAGACAGACTGTAGAAAAGTAAACCAATTTACTAATACTAGAGAAATATAGCACATAAGGAACAGCAGAAGGCAAGCACTAGTCTGGGTGCATTTACAGCTAAGAACAACTGTAATGCTCTAGTATGAAGCCTTCTACTTGCACCTATTCAGCATTTTGGTATTCTAAGACACAAATGCAGTGAACTAGGACCTCCAGGGATGATCCAAGAAATACTGCTGCAATTCTATAACATAATAAATTTCTTATTTCTTACATAAGCACTGTGTTTTCAAGATTCTCCTACAGCAGAAGCGCATCAAAGTAGTAGAAACCACCTTACGACTTTGTGCCTCTGAGCATTTCCACTGCAGTTCTTGCTCTACTATGGGTCAGCTAGGACCATGGACATTTTTTAGCAGTAGTAGATGTTCTTCTGGGTATGCCATGAATCCGGAAAATAGGCCATGTTCCTAGTACACTTTCTTGCTGTTGTCAACATTTAACAGTAGACAAAAATGCCAGTTGATGGGTTTTGCTGCGTTACATGATGTGGACACAGAGGCCACTTCAGTGTTGCTTAGTCTTCACCTGAGTAGGAAGTTGCCATTTGTCACACAGCAGAGGTGGAATCGCCTGCTTGCCTGTGTTTAACAGCACAAGAGTGCTCCCCCCGGGTAGGTGAAACCTATCATTAGCAGCTAAGTGCAACTATACAATTTGCTTCTGTAGTGTGCACAAACAAAAATAAAACACTGATCCACAATGTGATTACCAGTCTCTTCTCAAAGGAACACTGTAATAATCCTGGATCATGTTTTACTTCAACACTAGAAGCAAAAATCCATACTATGTCATTTTGGCAAGCCAAAGTTCCCACATATCTCAGTGGGAGATCTCTGCTTAAAAACATTAAAGTGTAATGTCAATAGATGCTTCTGTCTCTCATACGTAAGTGTGAGGCTGCAGATAATATGATACAAAAGCAGATAACAAGGAAAAGGAAAGATGCACAAATATTTTAATGCACTTTGGGGAACAAGTAGGTTTTCTTGGCTTATTTCACAGCAATCTTAGAAATGTTATCTCACTCGTTCCCCAAGAGTGACTTCAGGCTTAGAGCAATACCCTTCTGTATTTACCTGGAAGAAGGAAGTAAGCTTTGGATAGCGGTGATAAATACAAGAACAATAAATGCGCACACCAAGTTTGATTTGAATACCTCGTCCCGCATTTGAGAGTACTGCAATAAAAAAAAAGAAAAAAAAAAGAAAAAGCAAATCAGCTCTTAAACCATACAGTGGTTTCATAAAGACTGATGCATTTAAGAGGCTTTGGGGAAAGTAGTAGAAATAGATTAATAAATATGAGTTGCCTTTTTAATGAAAAACAACAAAATTAATAAATAAGCTGATAGAATACTTTATCCAAGTAAGCAAAACTATGTATTTTTCATCTATAATACAAATTTTATTTGTTTTTTTATTTTTTTCCAAAGTATCAGCATTAAAAAGAATTAGTAGATGCTAGAGACTCTACCTTCTGAGTAGAGCATTAAATATTTAATAGTTTAACCATGGAAAGCATTTTTTTCTCACCTGAAGACAAACCCTGAAGTCAGCAGTGGCTACCTGCATGCATGACACGTCAGAAAGGTCTCCTTGCTTGCCAGACTGTGGCCATTCTGATTTCTTTTTTATTTTTATTTTTCCAAAAAACATCCAGTTGGGGACATTCTTTCAACTGTTGCATCACTACTCTTTATATGAGATTTACTCCAGAAATTGAGTAACTTGGATACGTCCAATAAAAGTATATCAGTCAAAGTGGAAACATCACCCAAATCCTCAGCTGGTATAAATCACTGCTGATTCAGTCCAACTCCAGTTATTTACAGAAGATGGAAGTTTTTCCATGGATTTATTACTGAAAAACCTCTTTATTCTACAGTGATGATACTGAATTTTCTTTACCAAATACAACAAAAAAGGCACAAGCCCTGCACTAGTCATTTTTCCTCTGGAATCTCTTCTGCATCGTGTTTGATCTTTGACAGTTTGGAGGGTGCAAAGAGTTACGTATAAAAAGAACGAAGAATATTAGAGTCAAACAGCTATCTGATATCATCGTCCTTCTCAGGGAATTTGTAAATAAGAGAAAACAAGAGTTGTAAAGGTCCAGAGTGAATTTGAGAAAAATGGAATCGGGACATGGACCATATGAGGAACAGGTATTGAGAGAGTTCAGCCCTGATCTCCTGCATTGTAGAGCTGAACTGCTATGGTAGGAAGATCCTGCACAGACTTAAACCATAGTTACTATGTGCACCCTCAATAGGGGCTTCATCTTGACTGTAAGCAGACTATAACTCCTTAAATGAGAAAGGTGATTTTCTCTTTCCTGCTCCCATTTGCTGTGAATACAGGTGTTTCGTTTCTGACCTCCTGTTTTAGGCTATCTTCTGCCACTTGCAGCAGCACTATGACTTTGATGTGATTTTTAACACTGCTCACAGGCAACTCAATTTAAATTGCTGTTGAGAGCATGGAGGGATTGAACCCAATACCATGGGGAGGAGGACAGCACTGCGTCAGTCTACTTAAGGAAAAAAGAAAGTGAATTAAACTTCAGAAAGTTCTACTGTTCATCAGCTTACTTACCAGGGGCAGGCTCCTACCTTCTACACCAGGAGAGAAGTAGAAGTTTGAAGTGAGGTGAGCTGAGGTGAGTTCAGTTTACCTAGATTGGCTTGGGTTTTTCAACAGCAATGGCAAAATGATTGTATATATGAGAACTGCCATGTTCAGATCAGGTCAACTGCTTTCTGTAAATATGAACTACTTCTCCTCTTAAATATCATTTTTTTTAACTTTTCATAAATTTAGCGGTGTTTCATACATCTTTTTTCAAAATGTTTCATAGGTTAGGCAAGCAGAATTATTAAAGGCTGCTTTGCCTGCCTGTGTTATATGACTCTAGATTTTGGTGCAAAAAGAATTAAAAGGAAAAAGAAAGGTAGGTTTCTTAAAAGATAACATGAAATCTCAACTGTTGCTTAGGGAAATTAGAATAAATTAATTGAGTGAAATACAAACATGGAATTTCCTGCTGTTTGGAGTGTAATGTCAAAAGGATAAATGCTCTGATCTAATCAGTAGTAATGTTGCAATGAAAAATTGTCATTAGTGTGTCTAAGGCAGCACCAATACTGATGATAAATGTAGCACTTTAGCCATTTCCATTTTTAAAGTCCTTTGAGTAATTAAGAAGTAGATTAAGCCTTGTGGCTCTTCTGTAAGGGCGGGAGGCACATAGCTGCTTTGAGGTAAGTGGAGCAGGAGTAGGGATCATGGCATGACCTACTCTGCAATCAAAGCAGTGATATCCCACAGACCTACCTGAGCTGGTGTGACTTGATCACAGCCTCTGGCAGAATGTCCACAGCAGCAGGGAGGTCAGTGAAGGCTCATCCTGCTTCTCAAGAGAGCTGAGCCATTTCCTTAGGACTCTGTGCTGTTGTGGTTTATCCACGTGCAGCCAGCTAGCCCAGAGTTAGCTTGAGTCAAGAAAGCATAATGCTGCTCCTGCCCATAGATGCTGGTCATCACTTTTCTCTCTTCTCCCGTGGCTCCTCAGAAGAGGAGCACTGGGCAACTGAGATTCCAGCAGACTTACTTAAGTAGTGCTATGTAAAGTGAGCCAGAAGAAGGCTCAGCATTCAGGACACTATGGCAACAGAGAGTCTGTAATGGATAGAAGCTATATTTCAAACATCTTCAGAATGTTCTGGGGCAGCTCTCCCTTATTTCTTACATAAGAATAACCCTTCACTTTTAGACTACTGTGAGGAGGAGAGGACCAGATTAATTCCTATGTTACATGTTCACCTAGAGACAGTGATTGGACATCAGGAATGAATGCTGTCAACTCTATCCTCACTGGTGCACTTTAACTCTGGTTGGACCTACGGTTAGAAGGGGAATCGTTTTGTGTTTTTTCTCCATACCAATGGTGCTTACACAATAGGAAAGCTGAAGATTGAGGCTGGGCCAGAAGAAGACATGTTAGGAACCCAAGTCAGGAATACAGGTGAAGGAACTATTGAGGAGAGCATAGCGCAGATGTCCAGACCCAGGTCCCCAGTGACAAAGAAGGTAATGAATGGGCCCAGAGCTTGCCAGGCTTTCTGCAACTGGGAAAGCTACTGGAAGTTTCTGTATTGAATAAAATAGGTGAAGCCTATATCTGCAAGGATACAATAAGTAGAAAGGGAAAGATTTGATTCCTAGTCACTTAATTTCAGTTTCATACTTCAGAACTTCTGAAAAAGATGAACTTAAAGATCCAGGTAAAATTTTGGACTTAAGATAATCTGTAATGAGAAATTCAAAGCTCTTTTTGGTATTTGCAGTGGGCTCACCTAACAAAAAAGATGCAACACCACCTCTACATTCAGTCAGATTAGGGTTCCCAATAAAAATAGGAAGGTTTAGAATACCTTTATAAACATCTTTAGACTGGAAGCTTTCCTTAATAAAAGCTCTTCCAGAATGCAAAATTCCCTGTCCCATTACCCTGCTTCATCCTCTATGAAAGTGCACATTTCTGATATTACCAAGTCACTACTACTGAAGTGGTATCAGATTTTCTTTATATGCTACTATATGTATGGAAACTCTCTGAGTAATTTTACACTACTTTCAGAAGTGTTTCAATCATGTCTTTTTTGCTTTCTCTACCTACATCCGATTTAAGAAAACAACCTCTAGCAAATTTGAGAGTGAATTACACTCCAAGTAAGATATAAAGTGCTAATGAGTGAGATACAGGTTAACAATGAGTAATGTACTTGGGAAAGGTATCTATAAAATAAACCAGGTAAGAATCTTGTACAAATTATTTGGGAAATCATTGAGTTTTTACAAAATATATTTGAGAGATTACCTAGAGGTGATAACACATGTAATTGTTCTTGCTTGCTGTGGAATTTACATATCCCAGGAAGGACATAGAATGATAGAATCATAGAATGCTTAGGGTTGGAAGGGACCTCTAGAGATCATCTAGTCCAACCCCCCTGCATATGCAGGGACACCTAGAGCACGTGGCACAGGACTGCATCCAAGCAGGTTTTGAAGATCTCCAGAGAAGGAGACTCCACAACCTCTCTGGGCAGCCTGTTCCAGGGCTTTGTCACCCTTACTGTTAAGAAATTTTTCCTCAAGTTCCTATGGAATTTTTGGTGTTTCAGTTTCCGACCATTTCCTCTAGTCCTATTGCTG
>NW_010586478.1:130580-214785 GCF_000705375.1 Tinamus guttatus
TGGCCTGTAGTTGCCTGGGTCCTTCTTCTTGCCTTTTTTGAAGACTGGTGTGACATTGGCCTTCTTCCAGTCTTCCGGCACCTCCCCCGTTCTCCAGGATCTTTCAAAGATGATGGAGAGCGGCTTAGCTATGACCTCTGCCAGCTCACGCAGCACTCTGGGGTGCATCCCATCAGGGCCCATGGATTTGTGGGTATCGAGGTTCCTTAGGTGCTCTCTGACCCAATCTTCCTCTACCCAGGGCAAGTCTTCCTCTCCACCAGCTTCTTCTCTTGTCTCTAGGGCCTGGGGCTCTAAAGGGCTGCCCTTGGTAAACACCGAAGCAAAGAAGGCATTGAGCAACTCTGCTTTTTCTGTGTTATTTGTAACCAGGGTGCCTAATAATGGGCAATGAGTTAAAGGAGGAGTAAGAGGTTTAAACTGTTATAAAGCAAGAACTACACTAATTCTCCTGGTGGTTCTGCGTATCCTGATTTTTTTTTTTTTTTACATTTTATAACCCTAAAAGAAGCAAATCAGCAAATTGATTGCTAGTGTAGATTTGTAACTGTTCTTTAATGAAAAAAACCTTACCATTTAGGGAGCCAATATAAGTCTAGCAAGGCATTTCACATCCCTTGAAGCCATTAAAGAGGATGTACAATCACAGTGCACAATAGTCCTTTTACTTATACAGGAAGAAGAAATACAGTTTATTGTTTATATGATTACTAACTTTTCTGTGGTTAGAGACATATACCATTAGCACAATTGAATAAGTTTAACAGCAAGACACTCTTTGGTAGAAAGCTAAGCTATGAGCTCTGGCTATTCCATTTGTGGAATAAATGCAAATTGAGGGAGAAATGCACTTACAGGTAAGAGAAAAAATCATTAGGCAGAGGCCAGTGCTGCCTAAAAGCATGATGACTAAATGTGACCACATCTGATTTTACATTAGAGAAGTTATTTTACTTCAGAGTTACCTCTGACTTGCAGTAGCCACTGTGCTGAACTGAAGGTGACAGGCAGCAAATGAAAAGAAGCAGTGTGAGACGGGAGGGCAATAGACGTGCACTGTCTATTTGCCCAACAACACTGCAGGGAGCAGCTCAGGATGCTGATGTAGAAGGTCAGGGTAAGCAGTTGCAAAATGTTAATGACTGGAAGAAAGCATAATTTCAGACTGAAAGGTTAGGGGTGGAGAGAGCAGAGGGAAAAGACTTCTGAAATAGCTTTATGAAACTCCAATTTAAATCTGAGTTTGTATTGTTTTCTTTTCTAAACGGGCAGGAGGAAGGGAGAAAATGATAGTAACATAAGATAACACAGAATAAATAGCTACCTGCTGTAAAAAAAACAGAATTCTCCCATTATTTTTTCATGATTGCCTCTAAACTGTGAATTAACACTAAAGTTACCAGGTCAAACCAGGCACTGGCAAACAAGGAGAGAAGGAAGGGATGTATTCCACATTTTCCCATGAGATATTGCCCTTGCCTATAAATCAGTGAATCAAATCACTTGTCCTTAACCTGCACCATTCCTAGGCATCCAGATGCATTCCTGGTCTTTTGCTGAGCACATCTGTGGTAGCTTTGGCACTCTGAACACAAACAAAGGAGGCTGCTGGAGGCAAATACCCAAAAGGAAAGACGCCAGTAGAGCAGAGTAAATAATTGATATTTTGATATTTTCTTGATATTTTGATATTTTCTACCTTAAATTCTCACAGTGCTTAAAACTATCCCAATTCAGAAGGCAGGAATAAGATTCAGTCTGCTTTACTGAAGGATTTTTCTGTTTGTGCTGCCTGTGCTTGCCAGCTGAGTTAAGGACCAAAGGAAATATGGAACAAATGTACCACTTTTGAAGTATTACAACATACCCTGGCATTGGAAAAATCATACTGAGAAGAAGATGCATCATAAGTGGCAAAATTTTGACTTTTTAAAAGACTTTTTTTTGTCATATAATTCAATATTTCATTAATAATTCAGGTATAATCTATGTAATGCTATGGATTAAGATTTGGGCTTTTCTTTTGTTTTTTGTTTGTTTTGTACTTTGATGAACTCCAACCCTTTCTGCCTAGATTTTACTTGTGGTTGTGCAATCTGAACATATAATAAAGTGTATATTGTAATTTTGGACAATCCCCATCACCTCCAGCCCATGTTCAGGTGTTTTTTATGTTAGATAGTAACTTGGTCATCATTCAGTAGTTTGTTCACTCAGCAAATTGTTTGAAACCAACATAAGTTTTATACCCCTATACTCACCATCTCCCACCTTCTAAGTTGCATACATTCTGCTCTAGACCTTTTTGCCATGCCTTTAGAACTTGAAACTTGAAAAGATTCATGATAGTCATGACTTGGGACTTCTAATTTAATATATTTTTTTCTGAGGGAGAAATTGCCTTTCTCCCTCTCTCTTTTAAAGTTTACTTTCCTTTTTCTTCCGTAGGACTACTTTTAAACTCCAAGCATAATTTTTTCTTTCCACTGGCCTTTATCAAACTGTTTCAATTGATACCACCTGAGGATTGGTCTCCCATAGTCAGCTAAATAAGTGTATTTGTTCAGAGGAGGTTGGAGTGACAATGGAGAAGAGGGCCTCCATGGCTGCAGTCTCTGACGTTTTTCTTTATTTTTCATCTAAGTGCATATCTCATCGGAGAACTGCTATTACTGCATTTTAATAAGCAGAAAAGAAATAATTTGAAATCTGTGCTGAAAACCCCAGTGTGGTTGTTTTTCATGGGAAATTCTTCTTTTCAACTTAACACTTAAATCTGAACGTAGACTGAGATAGAAATTAGTGAGATCATGCTGCTGTTGAGAAACAGCAAAGATATAAACAATATTTACCTCTTAGAAGCAGATGTTAAAAAGAGATATCCAAAACAAAGAGTTGACAGATTCATTTTGACTAGAAATAAAAATAGCAAATGACTAGAGGACATCAGATGGATCTACTGCTAAATGAAAGTAACATATCTATATAAATATAGATATATAGGTTGATTGGATATGTTAGTTTATTAATATGCTTAATCCCTAATTGTATTAAAGCAATTTGTCATCTGAAGTAAAACTGCCTATACCAGAAAGCAAATTAAAACTGGCAAATGTTTTTTTGTTGTTTTCAGAAGCAGAATTTGTGCAGTGTAGGAATTTTCCAACAATGCAATTTAATCATTACAGTAGTATAACACCTGTGTCACAAAGCTATCTGTTAATGACCTCCAGTTCAATCACTTCTGAAACTTCTGAAAACTTCTGAAACAAAACAAAAAAGAAGAACAAAACAAAAACAGAAAACAGACAATGCAAAGCTAGAACCTTGAGCTTCTCTAATTCAGTGGACATTTATTACAATTTGAGTTGCAAATAATGCAGCTATCAAGACCCAGCTACCTTATGCTCCAGGCTGGAGTCTTTAAACATCAGTGAAAAAGGCTTGATATGCTCTCTTCTCAATTTATCGCCACTTCGTAAGTCGATGGTGTGCTCTATTCGCTTGTTAATTTCCTCAGGCCCAGACTGGACATGCAAAGCTTGTGCAAGATGGTTTGGAAGCAGATTTATTGAATTTCTTGTTAGGGCAGCCAGAGTCTAGGGGAAAGCACATGCAAACAGAATAAACCTGCTGGTCCCCTTGGGTTAAAAATGCAATGTTTTAGTTCATGTTGCATTGCAAACCATTACAGCATCCATGCAATTCATTCAATGAAATCTACAGTAGTGTAAAATAATGTCTGTTCCACTAAACACATACAGTACATAAAGTGGGGAACTTTAATGTCCTGTTTTTTACAGGTTTGCTGATGCACTGAGTGCTAGGAATACTTTTCCTCTTCCAGATTATTCTGATTAATTATTAAAACATGCATGAGGGGAGTACACACTAAAATCACAACAGGGTATCAAAGTCTATGGAGTGTTTTAACAACTAAGAATGGAAGCTGCAGAAACAGAAGTTGCAAGCAAAACAGAAGAAAATATGTTTTCCATGACACTAAAGTTCCTGGATGTGCATAGTTAAGGAACAGATCATTTAGGCAGGAGTGAAGAAGATGACATTTCTGATTACTTCACTGTGGGTTTTCAGATAATATGCTCTTCTTCACTACTGGTATATTTCAGCCAGTCTAGATTACAGTTAGACATTGTAACTTAACTGTAATTCCTATTATTTTTAAATGACACCTCAGTTCGTTACATTATTCCTTTGATTCTTTCATTGACTACTCAAAAAAAATTGGTTCTTGCATTCTTGCACAGCTTGCTAAGGAAAGCTAGTGGAAATAATACAAAGGATGCTTCACCTTCAGGAAGGAAGCAGAGTTTGCTTTCATAAAAAGAATAACTCTGTCAGGTTTCATGATACTGTTTCATGATACAAACCATGGTCAAGCAATAAGCTGAATGGGAAAACAAACTCTAGGATACTCTCAGGAGTTGAGAAATGTTAATGAATGCAAAGAATATAAACCTTCATACATCACAGCAGAATACACTTCTTATTGACAATAAATATATTCTTTTGTATTGGTATAGTTATCCTCTAGCTCCTTGCTGGAAACATCTTCTACTGTATTTGGCCATTGCTGGGCACAGGAAGCTGGAATAAAATCCTGGTTTTCCCCGGAAAACTAGTCCTTATGGATCATGTGATTATATGAAGCCAATGAGAGACAGAAGTTTCCCTTGTTAATATTCAAAGTACGGCCAGCAAGTACCTTCTAACAAATCTTGGAATGTACATTAAAATACAGGAAGAGTTTAAGTATACACTGTCAAACAACCATCAACAACTTTCTCTGACATGATTAAAGTCCCAGGACTCCATAGACACAGATGAAGTGATTCTTTTTTTTTTTTTTCTCTCATATTCTATGTTTGGAAGAGTAAAATAAGAGCCAAATATATAGACAGAACAAGAATATCAGGACTGAAATATTCTGTCTATTGGAGGAAAAGACAACCTTTCCATTAGCTTCAGTAGGAAAAGGTCTTCACTTTTTTGGCAAATGGCTCTACTCAGGTCATCCCGTCTTCCTTCCAAAAACAAACGATATCATCAATGTTTGGA
This sequence comes from Tinamus guttatus, assembly GCF_000705375.1. The sequence goes on from NW_010586478.1 coordinate 135,660, forward strand.
AAAAAAGAATTAAAGTAATCTTTCTCGTAATAAAAATTCAGATATCCTTGAATCTATATTTTAACTTTGAAGTTAAAATGGAAACTCTAAGGTAAAAGCAAGCCCCAGAGAAACAAACTAAGCCAAATGGAAAAATACTGTGGTACTACTGACTAAAGCACTGTTGACATTTCTCTTTTAAACTGACCTGTACAGAAAAGCTGTTATCAGTATGTGGGACTGAAAGCTCACAAAAGGGTCTCAAATTACTAAAGGATAAGATCACTTCAGCTGCTGATATGTGCATTAATTCCTCAGAATGAATTCATGCTACTATCTCTCAATTAGTACTTAAAGTCTTAGTTGGGCATTGTTTTTCATTTATATGAGGGGAATGACCTCAATTAATCCTAATAAGTGGTTAATTTTATTCAAATAATTTTTGCTGAATGTATGAACTGGTTTACATTTGGTGATGGATAAACATGCCACAATATCACTTCTGTGGCAATGCTGCCACTGGTATTGGTACAAAAATGGACTCTGAAGATGCATTTTTCTTTAAGAAAAGCAAGAAGAAATTCATATTTTAGTTTGATGGAGTCTCTCCCTCACACCCATACATACACTTAAGACAACTGCTTCCCTGTAATCAATAGTAAGGATTAAAAAAAGCATGCATGTTATTGGCCCAAGACTAATCAAATGTTTCTCTATCTCCTTCTTCATTCTGCACCTTTTAAGACTGTGTTATGTCTACATAAATAGATACTGATCGTCCCTGTTACTTCTACATTTTTGTGAGCAGCTGTATGGAAGATATTGATGCATATCTTGTAAGGGACCAAATTCTGCCCTTCTCATCAGTTCTGCTTTATACTTGAAACTCTAGTGGAAGACCAGGGAACATGCATACGAAGGACAGAATTGGACTTGGATGGTTTTGGTCATAACACTTGAAGAAAAAGTATTATGTACACAACACTTTTACATAGATAAACGTAGACTGGGGCAAGGAGACAGATGCCAGTGTTAGTATTTTTTTAGTTAATCTTTTTTTTCCTACTTTGGGTATCCTGACTAACTCCTGGAATTTTTAATAATGATTGTTCTGTGAAATTGAATTGTAAAAATTTTCACAGATGTATTATTCTGACACAACATTACATAGTTCAAAACTTTCTGGAACTAACGGAACGCTATCAATGCCCTCCCTTTCCCTTGGTCTCTTATACTTCCATACTAACTAACCTCTTTATTGGAAACAGTCTCCATGTTGTGATTTCTGCTTTTATTCAGATTGATCATAGTGTTTTTACAGACCACCTGTCTGAGGCTTATAACAATGCACTATGACTCTTCAAGGCACTACTGGCTTGAAAAACACGGGATAGTCTTTTCCTGATGTGGATAATTATTATATATTATATGGGAATGCATGAAAAGTTCTGCTAGAAATAAACCTTGCTGAACTTGAATCTGAGTATAAATGACAATGTGAATAAAAATATAAATAACAAGGAACTACTTTACAAATATTTTGCAGAAACATTAAAAATATAACGGAATTTAGCTTTTACATCCTTTCTCCCTATAAAGCTTTCATTTAACAAATCAAATCATCTTGGCTTCAACAAAGCAACAAAATTACAATCACTAACATTTAGAAGCTCTAAGAAGGCTTAAAATATATATTTTTTCATGCTGTCAACAAAAGGTCTTGGAGTGACATACAAGGGTCACACGTTTTAGCAGATAGGATATAGGTGAGATTTGGTTCAAGAAGATGACACCTAAGTTCGGCTGTGTACATGCTTGGTGTCTCAGCTTCTGTTACTGACAAGGGACACTGGATGCTTTCAGTTACACGGTCATGTTCACCTGTTGTCAAAGGAGATGCCCTAGGTTATCCAAGGCTATGATTTGAAGCTAGGAGATGTGATGTAAGAGACCTATAGGAGGTCCATGTGCTTCTCACAGGTGGGTGGGGACTAACTGGAGATACCAAGATAGTCACACTTAGTCACTACCAAGAAGCTGAGTCAGATTCTTAATCAACACAGCCAGTGGAGCATAGTGTACTCAGGTAACTCACTAGCTAGGAGAATTCACTTGTTTCAGCATAAGTGAGTAATGCTTTTGGAGACATCATAGGATCTCCTACCTGGGTTTCAGATAGCAGACCAGGTGAACACAGGTCTTCTACAGATCTCTTCTTATATCAGGCACATATGGATGATGCAGGAACCCTAGAGCACTTCAAATAGCAGTAGACCCTCATGTATAGAAACTGAGTTGAGTGGGGCACTAGACGCATAGCCCAATCTCCGTATACAAATGTTAATGTCTCAGTTTTGAACTGAATTCCACCTCTGCCTTTTATGCTCATCTGCCATCCATAGGAATCTTTTAGTATCTTTTTTTGATAACTGATAATACTCATTGCAACCATCATTAAGTTATGCTTTTAATTTGCCTTTTTCTTTTTTTTAAATTTGCTTGATAATAGTCATATCAGCTGCCTCCAGCATCAGTGATAACATTCTGCATTCAACTACTACTTTAGTAAGGCCCAGAGAAGCAATCCAACTCCATCAGCTCTCTTAGCTTCTGTTCACAATAACTTCTGCCCAACTTTCTTTGCTTTAGAAAAGATCCTGAGAAGCCTGTTTCCATAACAGGAAACACTATCCATATTAGGCACAGTCTGAATTTCAGCACAGACATTTACATCCCTGACTTACAACCAAAGTCTTACAATCACGTTTGCCATGCTGTAACCATGAACCAAAAATTCAGATTTTTTTTTAATGTCCATATTACGTGAAAAAAAGAATGGCTATTCTGCTTCTCAGTCACATCAACATTCCTAAATGTCGACTTAGGACATCCATAGGGAATGAAGTTGGAATAAAGAACATGGGCAGTGATGAATTTGAGTTTGAGAGCTACTCAAATTTTGTTGCAATTTATACAGAGTAATGCAATCACGTAAGTCCTATTAACAAATATTCAAGCAGATGGAGTGATTCATTGCTGAGTTGCTGCTGCTTGGATTCTCAACATCTGCTGCTGCCAGTGACTTTTAAGCTGCATAATAAATGTTATTAAATGCTTATTCTGTCCAAGACAGACATACCTCTAAAATATAAAAAGCCATTATATCCTAGTACAATTTAAATCTACTATCTGAATTTTGAATTGAAATCCATTATTTATGAGCAATAATGCATATTTTCTCAACTTTGAAGGTAAAAATTACATAAAAGTTGAATCAGTCATAGAATAGCAGACTTCTTAAACCTTCTCTCCTTCAAAAGGCTTACTGTGAAGTGGTATGTAATATAGAATTGTAGTTATTTACAGCAATAGAAAAAAAGATTTTTCAGTTAAAAAAACTATGCTAAAAATCTATTTATTTTGTAGCCACAAGACAGAAATCTGTTTTAAGACAATTGTTTATTTATGCATATGTCAATAATTTCATAGACTTTTTTTTCCTGTTAAATGTGAGTTGGTATAAAATTGCTACTCCGTTATTTTCTTCCCTCTTCGTTATTGATGTCAAGGTCAGGTTTATCTGAAAATGAAAAGATAGCCTAATCTGCATGATTTTTTTTGGACTTGTCTTTAGAATGTCTTAAATGGAAAGAAGAAGAAATAAAGAGAGAGTTTAGAAGAGAGATTCTCGGCAGCATGCATTCATATCTCAATTCTCAGTGAAATGGGAAGACAGAGACAGGTTGACAAAATGCAGTGAATACTAAAATGCAGCATAAATGTATGTTACATGGATGTACACATATATAAAAAACAAGGTTTTATATAACAGCAGAGTTTTATATAACTATGCCATGCGTCAGTTCACTTGGGAGAGATGAAGGCACCACCAGGGACTGATTGGTTGTGAGGGTTTATCACTTCAGAGCAGATTTGTAAGAAGCAAAAGTCAGTTGACAAAGCAAGACCTCCATGCAACAATGCTGGAAGTCCTGGAGACATTGCAAACAGTAGGATTAAGGATGTGCAGCAAAAGAAAGGATATATCATGTCATTACCGATCCCTCTCAGAAAAATAGAAGGCAACTCCAACTGACCTTGTTTCATAATGACTCATCAATCTTTCAAATGCAATGAAGAGTGGTGTCTGAGGGCATTTTAATGTTTCCATTTTTAATTCCTCTAAGCAAGAAGACTTCACAAGTGATTTTTATGATGGTAAGAAGACTGTTTTTCCTGGGCTGATAGCAGTTAGTCATGCATTGCTTTTGGAAAAAGTCTGACCAGGAGCAGCTGTTATTTCTCCCATTTTTGTTAAAATATACATGACTCTAACCCATCTGTTATTTAACCTTAATTATTTCTTAGATGCTCCTTTTCTTATATTTTTATCACAAAAATAGAAAGTAAAGAATGGTTAAATTCTTATTATAAAGAACTTCTTTTTTTTTTTTTTAAGCTAACCATTTTCTTTGTACTATATATCAATAACTTATACTATGCTTCTTTCCCTGGCAGAATGTCCCTTCACTTGTCTCTCTACTTCGACTGCAATTCAGTGAAGCTATGCAAGATACATGCTCTGACCAGAATGTCCCAACTAGTTTGGTCACATTTACTTCTCATTAAATTTCTTCTTTAATGATTGTTTCAAATAAAGTTCTATATTATTTTGTTTCTGTTGGATGAGGAAAAAAAAAATCCCCAGGTCCCTGACATTTCCCCAGTTTGGATACATGGGTTAATTCTGTCCTGAAGCAATTTGTTTAATCATCTGAGGATACAGTATGTGTTGGAGAAAAGGTTACAGATGAATTTGTTTCCACTGAGGCTACCCTTATTGAAATGCGCTCAGGCATGCTTTCGTACTTGGAGACATTAAAGGAAGTTTGACTTACATTCTGTTTTCCCACTATGTTATCGAATGGAAGTTCAGGGCTCCAGGAACCTTCGGTAAATGTTGCCCCACTGTTTCTCCTGTCGGAGGAGCTGACAGCCTCTTTCACGATGTCTTCAGGCAAAGTCAACAGGCTCTCCTCAGGTTGTTTGATTAAATAAGTCTCGATATTATGCTTTCTCAGGAATTCATTGCGCTCTTTGCCATGCCCTTCTTCAACTTTATAATCCCCATTCAAGCAGTCAAGAGTGGCTTTGGAGATGTGGATTCTCCTGCATAGGTGAAATAAGTAGCAACAAATACTGACTGTGCTTTAGTACATATAGGAGGGAAGGAGGGTTATGGACTCAGCATTGTTCTTAACATGATGGATAAAAAGAGGTCTTTCTTCTGGTTGTGATGATTTATATAATAAAATATGTATTTTATGGTTGTGATGATTTATATAATAAAATATGTATTCAACATAATGCCATTAATTATTTCTGATTCGCAAGTTCTTTAGAAACACAAACTTCATTTGGGGCAAATATTGTCCAGACATGTTCACATCTGTAAGCCTCTATGAATGCACAAAGTACTGTCAGAAGAAAAACACTTTGATATTCACTCTTGATACCTTTGCTCACAGTAACAGTTTAATGAGAGACTTCAATAAGTAAAACTGAGTGAATCAAAATTGCCATTTCAGATATAGTTGAAGGAATGTATGTTATTTTTTAGAGCAGTTTGTGTGAGATCTCTTTAATCTCCTGCACTTACCTGAGGTAGCTTAGACAATTTAGTATTTTGATTGTACCTGAATTAAGGAATTGTTATAAGAACTGTTCCAGAGACAGAGAGGTGCAGTGATAATCTCTGGTAAGGGCAACTGATGTGTTCGGAAAGCTTTTAAAACATGTAGTAGGACCTAGGAGAAGACATGGAGATCTCATGTGAAAGTGTGTTAGGGCTGTTGATATGTTCCTACCAAACCTCAGGCGTTTTGTTATTTGGGTTTTCCCATCCATCGCTATGACTACTATGAAGTACAGAAAGAGGTTCAAAATATAGAAAGAACAGGCCTTGCTTGTTACTGATTTCAATAAATCTTCCACTGTCTATATTTAAGGTAAATTTTGGATGTCTCTGAGACATATCTGTATAGTTAGCAGAGCAAGTAGTAAGACAGCATCAAAAATACAACAAGAGGAGATGGTCATTAAACATTTAGCTAAGTCTAACAAGTAAATGTGGTGTATCTTTACGATACTTTAAAATTGGCTTGTTTTTCAAAGTTTGAAGTCCAGGCAATTTTTCAAAGTCAGGCTTACAATCAAATACCTAATATTCAGAGAGAGCTAAAATTTATAATCATTGCTCAATGACATGTATTTTTCTCAGGTTCACCTGGGGACTTTCTTCTGGAACTTAAAGCATGCCATTGCAAAGTTATGTTACACAAAATACTGGTGAAATGCTCCTGTGTGATGAACATGCCTTGCCAGAACTATCTTGTAAATATTGCTGGTTGTCTTTAAGCTTTGTGAGATAGATGTCCAGAAGTACCAGAACCTGGCACAAACTGAGTCTATGTGGAGCATTCAATTTCAGTATATAATTAAGAGACCAAAATTTTGTTTCTTAGTCATTTTTAAACCAGTCTCATCTTCTCACTGAAGTTAATACAGGTTCATTACAACTTGATTTGTCTCAAGACATGTTGTTATGATGTCCATAGAGATTAATACTCTCTTGTTGCTAAATGTCAGAAAAATTGTTTCTCAAATAGAAGCACTCAAATAGAAGAACTTTTGGCCTGGACTTTGAAATCAGACATACAATATCTCAGAAGGGCAATGCATTTCCTAGGTTAGAATTCTAAACAGGCTAAATTAAGTAAAATACTAATTTAAAAAAGAGAAAAAAAATAAGGAAGAAAGAGAAAGAAAATGATACATTAGTTGCCACGGTGACTATCTTTGTGCTGAGTTTCAACCTAATGTAATTTCAGAAGATTGCATAATAAAGCCATAAAATATGGATTTTATAATGGAAATGATAACAGCATGGAGCTGGCTATTGATGTATTACCTTTAAATGGACCAAATATTAATAAAAAGTTGGTAGATTAAAAATGTTGTCTGCTTTTGCCTTTGCATAGCTACTTAAAAAGAAGTATAATGTAAAGGTCATTTTCTAATTTAAGGCAAACACAGTAAACCATGCACCTGAGCCTGAGCACTGAAGCCAGTAAGTCGATGCGAAAAACATGTCAAGCCACAATCAGGTCCAAAACTTTAGTCAATCCTTGTCAATTATACATCCTGGAAAATTAATTATTTGCTAGGTTTTATGCCAATTCAATAGATTAAAACCTAGATGCACCAGGAAAAGACTAATAGAAATCTGGAGCTTGGTAGAAGCATGTCTCTGAAATAACAATATGGGATCTTATACGGTTTCCTTATCAGGTGTTCCAGACACATTTTTTTCTCTCAGAAATGCAGAATTTTTATTTTTTATTTTTATTTTTTTTCCCCAGCACACTAGATTCTTTCTGACTATGGCTGTCAGGCTGATTCGCTCAGGGGCAGCTGGTCCCTGACCAATACTTGCTTTTGATTCTACAAGATCTTGGTGGCAGATGCAAAGCCATGGGAGGGGAGTTTGAAATCCCTCTCCTCTGATGCATGGATGAGGTATTGCCCTCCTGCACCCAGACTTGCTGGAGGGATGATCACAAGGGTTGTTTCACTCCACAGTGTGCTCAAGAAAGGCCTGTGACCCATTTCTGCTCGTTTTCCTTCTTCATGTAAGAATAGGACCATTTGTGACCTGGGGGTAGCTTTACTGGAGAGGCAGAGAAAAGTAGTGTAGCCTTGGGCATGTGAATGATATCAGTACCATGGCAGGCAGTGGGACTTAAATGCTGGGGACAGGGACAAGACAGGAGAGGCTGTAGTGACCTTAACTGCTCTCTAGTAAATCTGCTCTGTGCCCCAGGAAAGTCTGACGTAAATCACTATTTCGAAGGCCACAGTGAATTGCTGTCACATACACGTTTCGCTCTGTTAGCAAACAGATATATAGGAGTGAAAATCACTCTGCACCAGTAGACTACAATTTAGCCAGGCTTTTTATTGACAACAGCAAGGTTGTGTGTACTCAGGATTATTCATTAGTAGCTGTATTAGTTGTATGCATTAGCAGTAATAATTATACTTTATGCAGGAGTGGATGGTGAAACTTAGTTAATCATTTTGCTTGTGTTAAAAAAGATACATCTGGCCTTTCTTAGCCCTGCAAAAATTTGTATATTAGTCTAAAGCTGGATTACGGGCAATGGTGGAAGGGTTTGCTGTTTGCATATATAATGCAAATATCTTTATAATGTTCTGGGAACACGGCTGCTTAGACATATTCATGTGAATGTGTGGGAAGCATAGCACACATCTCAGATCTGATGACTTAAAACATCCCTCACTACCCAAGATGACAACATCGCTTAGACTTTTTTACTGTATAAAGGTCTTCATGGATATTGTTTCTACTTTCTATGGCCAGAAAATGTGTTGTTATATGGGATCCTTTTCCATACACATCAGTGGAAGATGGGATTAATATTGAACAGGACATTACTGCAGTCCTCACTGAACCTTAGAGGCTTTGGCTTCAAAACCACAGTGAGAAAAGAGTCATGACAGGCAGGAATAACATTTTACCCTGCAGGGGAATCTGTTACCTCAGACAAAGAAAAACTGCTTCTCTGGAGACCTCCAAAACCCACCTGGATGTGACCCTGTGCCATGTGCTCTAGATGTCCCTGCTGGAGCAGGGGGGTTGGACTAGATGATCCCCAGAGGTCCCTTCCAACCTCAACCATTCTGGGATTCTGCGATATTTCCACATACAGATACACTAACATAAATGACTCAAAATGTCTATGAAAGTGTTAGATTGTTTAAAACAGTGCCTAAAAAGGTTGATCATCAAAATTCCTTGTTATTAGTGTAACATTATATTAAAACATAACTGTTCCCACACTTATTAGTATGGATTATGGATTAAATTGCACTCTCATACCTCACAGCATCATTTGAATGCAGAAGAACAGATAATGAAGCCTCAGGAAACTCAGGAATGGACAAGACCTAACTAGGAAATTTGGATCACCTTAGGGTATTATATGGGCTCAATACAACCACTGACCATTTTCAGGAGAGTAGAGTAGTGTCAAGATCTGAACAGTTATCAAAGGAAGAGAAACTTTGTTGTCTTTTCCAAAAGCTCTGTAAGATGGCCTTGTCCACCTTTTATGAATAAATCCTCCCAAATCCTTGCCAATTGCATTAGAGAAAAAAAAAAAAAAAAAAAGCATGTCACAGTTGCTTAAACAATGTAAAGAGAATTAATCTGTTGGCAAGGTTAACCCTGTTGTGTGTTGACAATATTTCTGAGTGTGGGAAATATGTATTGCCTTACCCAGGAATTCCACCTGACTCCAGTTTGTTTGCGATGTCCACATCCCACGACCAGACATCAAACTGCCACTTTCGCAGGCCCAGCACCCCACATAGAACTGATCCTGAGTGTATCCCTATTCGCATGTCAATGTCATGCTTTGTTCTTGACCTCACGTATCTATTAAAAAAAAAAAAAGTCAGGTTCATTCATATCTTCAGAAAAATAAGATAGGAAGTAAAATTCAATGCCAATTTGACATGAAAGATCACTTAGCTTGTAAAATAAAGAGATAACTTTCTAGATAGCAGAGTACAGGTAGCGATAAAATGACTCTAAAAGCTGTATTATCATTAAGCACTTAATGCACTCATGGTTCAGTGGCACACATATTATTCCAGTCAGACATAAATCGAAAGGTAGGAAGAGAAATAGATATACAAATTAAAGGAATTGTTTGATGACGTAAGTCCTTTGGCTTGGAATTATAAAAGAACATTCAATAAAATGACAGAAGCAGTTATCATGAAATCTGCATATTTTAAATTTCATTTTTGAACAACCTACAAAATTTCAAAAATCTTAATTTACTGAAATTTTACAGAGTTAGTCATTGCACAAAGTTTCTTTTTTTGGTAGATTGGAGCAGAATGCTCTCTGGTCCTTTATGACCAAAGCAGTATACTTCTAAAATATGGTCCTTGCATTCTGTATCATGGTAAAGGCCACTACACAGCCATGTAGTAAACACACAGAGACATATTTATTAACAGTTGCAGAGAAAATTTTGTTTCAACACTGTTTTCAACTACTATAAGACTATTGATTATAAAGAAAATTGAGATATGTAAAAATAGTATCTTCCTTTCCTTATACAAAGCAACATATGTCGTGCACAGCCACAGGCAGGTTAGTAGCATCTTAGACCCACTACTGCTTCTCTCTGATCACTGGCACATCACTGCGGGAAGCTCACAGCTAAGTTATTTGACCTACAACCCCTGTATATCCACTAGGACGATGAAGAGAGTATGTTTCCGGCCCTGCCTGTCTGATAACAATTTGCAGTAACAATACTATTACAGTTAGTGTTCATTAATATTTGAATAGCATGCTCAGGACAGGAAAAACACCTTGTTTTTGTTGGTCTGCAAACAAGACTCCTATGTACCAACTCTACTGTCACTGAAGTCAATAGCAACACAGCAAGATCACACAACAGGGCAGACAAAGAATAAACAATCATTTTCCACGATTCCAAAGCTAACTACTATTGCCTTAGATGCCTTAGTCCTGACCTTGACAGACCCTCTCTAGAGCAGAAAAGAATAAATTGTTTACTCCATTCACTACTTGCCCTTTCATGTTGCAAGAGAAGCAACAAATCAGCATGTGACAAAAGAAGAAACGAGAGTTTTGAAATGGGGAGAAGTCAGTGATATAACAATGTGCGGAACTGGGAACAAGCAATTCAGCTTTATTGCCATTTCCTGCATAATCTAAAACCTTGGAGGAAAAAAAGCATATGAAATGTCCCAGTGCAGTAGTTCGCCTACTAAGGGAGATTTGTTCATTATATCAGGAACCTAACATATTTCAGGTATCTAAAAGAAAAAGATTTACACAAAGTTAATCACAGACTAATAAAAAAGAATAATCTTGGGATTTATCTGTGTTCTGATATTATGAGTTTATGGCTTTCATCTACAAATTTCTTTATTGCTTTGCAATCAAGAGCATTTGAAATATCAAAATTAAACACATCATCACCTGGCTCTGCAAGATGAGACTCGACTCTTCACACTGAAGAAATGCCTTAAATATTGTGAGAACGATTAAGAGCAGTGATAACACTGCTATTCATAACAGCATAACATGCTGTGAAGAAATTTTGCAGATATACTACAAAAATTACTAAACTAACATCCTTCATGTCAAGAATATTGTCATACAACTCCCCACATGAGCATTCCTGCAGTCTACATTTTTCTTATGTTCAGACTGAGATAATTATTTCTGTCGTTATGTCTGATTTTCCTGCCTTGAAATAAAAAGGTAATTGGATCCAGAGGAGTAAAAAGCTTTTCATTCAAAAATGCACACAGTAATGGGACCTCAATTTGAATAAAATGGTATAATAAAGTCTCTCTATACATATATATACACTACAACCTCATCTGTATGCAAGGTATGGGAACTAAAGTGCACAGGACTCATTGACTAGACTATGTACTAATGAAGGTGTAACTGAGCAATATTTTGCTCTACTTCCAGAAGGTTTGATAGGAGTTGTTGGATTTAGGGTTTTCTTGCGTTGTAAAAATGTTATGATAACCTGTAAAGGCTGCTGTGGCCTCAGCCAGCCGTAATGGACTTTCTTCCTTTTCCAAAACATCACATAAGAGCACTGTCTTACAGCCCTCTTACATGACACTAGAGCCTTCTATGCCTCTTGCCTAATCTGCTGTCTTTCGTAATCCCCAGCAGCTTTTTCCTGTGTGTGGCTCAGGTGATATCCGACCCCAGCTCTTCACCCATGACCCACAGGGATTTTTTTGGCTACCTGCCTGCCTCCTTTGCCTGAGGGTTCTTTGTTTTCCCTGTCCACTGCCTGTGGTGGTGCACCCGTGGGGCCCTATCTTCACGTCCTCCTCTCCCTCGCCCTTCACAGCAATCTGCCTGTATGCTGGCAGGTAGGAAGCTAATTGCATGAGGGGACCCAATTGAATTGAGCTGCAGGGAGTCTAAAGTGTGTTTAAACAGACTGCTCAGAACGTGAATGCATATACAATACAGATTTGGTTCTGCTCTTGTGGCTCTTTTACTTATAACACAAGACTAAGGATAGAGCTGTTCAGGATGCGCTTTGTGGACGCATTAGTTTCCACCAGCTTTTGTTATAAGCCTCTAAATTTGATAAGAAAGACTTGGGGGAGAAGTGAGGCAGTTCATTGCTATATTTGAAAAAAAAAAAGAACAACATAGAGTTATCCCTTTTCTTTAAAATTTGGAGCGATGTGGCGTGAAATAGAGTTCTGAACTGTGTAGGCAAAGGAACTTCACCAATGTGGCGTGAAATAGAGTTCTGAACTTGAACTGTGTAGGCAAAGGAACTTCACCTTAGTTATCTCCACAGCCAGATCCAACTCCCTAACAGCCAAGCTTCTGTGTGCTTCTGAAGGCCTTGTTTGCATACTGCTACAGGGTAAAAGCAATTAAAACTTTGAAACGACAAACACTGGATCATTTTAGACAATAGAGAGCTCTTATTTACTCAGGAAGGGACAACTTCCTATAAATAATAACCTGTATTAGATACCAAAACAATGAAGAATATTCACTTCGCATAAGCTCAGGAACCCCTCATGCTCAGTTCTTCTGCCTTCATTTATATAAATGTAAATGAAGCTTCTAGCTAAAAAAACTTCTTAAAAATTACTTGCTTTAGCTCTTTTACAGGCAGATACTTTGACAGGATGCATGTGGAAAGCTGCACTATTGAGGCAGCTCTGTTTATCTCACAAGCTGTCTGATATCTTATCCAGAAAGCAGAAACTGACGGAAGATATTCAGACTTCCATATTTCATTTCATCAAAGTCAGTGATAAAAATTTCATTGATTTAATTGGACCTTGAGGTTTCCTTCAAGCCAGCATTCTTTGATAGGTGGTTGAGTTTTCTGCTACTAATTAGAAACTCTCCTAATTGTATACAAAAATGTGAGCCAGAAGACACGTATCTGCTTTTAAGCATATTCTGTGGCTGCCAGGAAACTGAATGCCTGGAATTTAGATCTTAGAGGTTCACATTGTGCCACACTGGCTACATATGTATTAATCAGTTTAGCTGTAGAAGGGTCTGGCTATGGTTTGAGACTTTTGAAACACAATTAATATTTATTTATTTATTTATTTATTTATCTCATCCAACTATCTCACAACCAGCTCCAGATTCAGGAGTTCACACGGGTCAGCACCACCTCCAGCAGGCTTCTTGGATGAGATGCAACTACTTGATTTTGGAAGTAAAGAAATTTTAACAGAAAGGAGTTGGCTAGCCTGTGCCACTTTTCTTCAGGGATATTGGCATTGTCTAGAACTTCTAAATTTAACTGTAGATTTACAATCACTGTTGTATTCAGATATGTGGAATAAGAAAGGAAAATCCATGCTTTCTGCTTAAACTAAGCAAGGGTCATAGCAGGAACTGCTTTTAGCAGAAGTTTGGACAAAAAACTCCTGAGATCCCTTCCAATCTGAACTATCCTATGGCCCTAATGTTCAACCACATAGAAAACTTTTTGGTTAGTCAAAATAGGCTTGTGGAATTTTCCTACTCAAGTAAGAAAATTTACTCAAGTGCCTTTTCATTCTTACTTGAAACTGTAGTAAGTGAATTGATGTAAGTGCTCTCTTCAGGATGATTCTGGGAACCCTGTCATGCTTCCACAGGAAATATCTGTTATTTTTAAAAAGCTAGGTAACAGGATGCACTAAACTACTGAATGGTTTGAAGAACACGGCTAAGATATTATGACTCACAGGATATATAATACTTTATAGATCGACTTTACACAGTGTCGAATTTACAATTAAAGACAGGTATTATTCCCAGAAGACTGTTTAAAATAGCTTCAGAGTGGATTTGCCTTTGAATTAAATCTGAGTTCCAGGGTGAGCAGCAGCTATGGTTTGGAGAAGTTTCATAGCAGACCACTATTATACCAGGCTTGCTCTGAGCTCAAACTGATACTGTAGCAACATGGGCAGCATTAAGGTACTGCCATATCTATGCTTTCTGATGTTTCCCTTTTCTTACGTCTGCCTCTGCTCTGAGACAGGAAACTGTCATAGCACCAGTGATTTGAGTACAAAAAGCTGCAAGGGCTACTGCAGAGCTAACAGCTGCTTAATTCTCAGTGTTTTGACAAAGAATAGAATTCCAATTTAGGAGTATAAATAATATTATCAGAAGTTCACTTTTTCATTTCAAAACCATGTTATAACAAGCTATTTAAATATATACACTCCTACTCCATATTGCCAGTATTGCTTTGATTGTATTTTTTGACACATTCTAAGAAAAAGAGTCGTAAGAGTTCACAAATCTATTAATCATGACTCAGTTCATTTCATACATTCACCCAAAAACAAAAAACAAGAAAAGTCATGCTGTCCTTCAGTTCTGCTCTTTTATAGTCAGTGACTGAAATGGACCCTTACAAGACCTGATACAAGACCCAGTTACAAGACCCAGTATGAAACCTATTCAATCTATGGCTTGCGTCTGAAAAGTGCTGACAGAACCTGTGAAAATCTTGTTAAGCAAGGATCTTGTATCCTAGCCCCATATAGAAATGAAGGTAAGCAGTAGTCTGTAGTTTCTGATTTTTTTGAGAAACATTGTCTTCTGTGAATCAAAGCTCATTCCCTGAGACTTGTTCTATACACTATATAAAAAAAAATCTGTGGAAGGCTCCAGAATTGGGTCAATTATATAATAAGTCTTGGAATATAAAAACAATTCCCAACTGTCTCCTTTATTGAGCATCAATTAATTAGTTAATTAATTAATTAATTTTTAACACCAAATAGATCATGTTAAAAAGCATTGTTTTCCTGTAAAAGGCAAGATATTTGGCAGATCGGTAACTGAGATCATCTAAAAAGTATATATATATTTAAGTGAATTGATGTTGCTAATATTATATTAGCAACTAATTGCAGACTTTTAATGTAGGCAAGCTGTTATCTTGTTTCTGGAGTTTAGCCTACACTGTATGCTGAGACTATTTTTTCCTTCATAATAATTACTCTTTTAGATGGCCTTTTAGTAAGAAAGAATCCGAGAGACAAAACCATTCAAGACTCTTTAACTTGCCAAAAAACTATGGCATAGTTGGCATAAAGACTTTTTTGAATTTCCACCATTTTATGGAAATGTTTAGCAAGATCTTTAAAATGAAGTTACCTCACGAAGATGAATTATTCTCATCTCATTCTTGACTCTGGCAGACTATGTTCTACAATTTCCATTTCAGAAACACTTTATACTTCCCCCATGATTGTTATTCTTTACCTCTTTTTACTTTTCTTCCTTCACTTCCACTTCCTTTCGTGTTTCCCCTCCTTTCTCCTTTACCCGTCTTTTCCCTGAACTTCTCTTGATTCCACTTCTGCATCTTATTATCTACTTCTAACAACTCAGATCAATGTACTAAAAACCCAAAGGAACAAATATGCTGATATTTTGGATTATAGTTTGTATTGGAGTATACGGAGTACACGCTACAATGTGGTATTTAGAAGATATTCCAGTTCAGAATTACTTGTATATTCTCTCTTTCTCTTATCTACTTCAACATCTTTTAGGAAGAGATAGTCTTACCAGATCATACATCACTTTACTGTTCGATTTGAAACTCATGTTTGATATCTGTCTGCCAGCAAACAGATATCCTTATCTGGAAATTTATCATATATTCTTAATGTCTAGGACTCTAGCACAGCTTTGGACTTTTGCTAACTTATGCATTGAAAATGCTCATGATTGTTCTCTTCTTATTCAGCTTCCCCTTTGCTCCTTTACATGCATAAGATGACTGCTCTTTCTGTAGATAAGTGCAATGATAGATCTAGTTCCCGTCAGTAAAATCTCTGACTAACTATTATCTCATTTGTATCAACTGTCAGTACAGATGGACATTAATAAAATAGATCTAAATGCGAGAAAAGTTGTGCTGCCTGTGACCACATGTGAGAACCAGCTGAATGAATGGATCCCTCATGAAAGGCTCATTGGTAATTTTTGTCAATTGTATCCACAGCTAATGACAGTTTAGAAGAGTTTGGGGTCCACAAGACAGCAAAAGTGTAGGATTCTCACTTGTTCATGAGGGTGATGGGGCAAACTTTCTCACTTTAGTGTATGTACTAGGTTTCCTGGGACCTTGACAGTCTTATTTCGATAGTGGTCAGTGGTTAAGGGAGGAAAGTACAAGAAGGCGGGATGGAATAACTTCTAAAAGCTTTACTTCTCTAAGCTTTGTAACAAGACACAATGAGGCAAAAAGTGTTATAAAGAAAGTAGTGATCTTGAATTGTTTTGATGGGTACTGGACAGTTCTTTTCAGCTGCAAAGAGAGACGAGGAGCATCGAGGCGCAAGTCTGGAGCTCTGGTATATGGGTTTAAGATCAAGCTGTAAAATTTGAATTAAAAATGAATTAACACTGCTGTATGGATATAAGGCATATTAAAACATGTTTTTTTTTTTTTGTCCATGCAGATTTAATTTATATGCTCTACGATGAGTAAACTTCATATTCTTGTTTAATTCCTGCTAACTAAGAAATCACTAAGAAGACTGGAAAGAAAATGAATTAGTAGAAGTCTGAGACAGTAGATTTTTGGGCACCCTCTCACCAGAAGCGTTGGTACTGATCCCTGTAAAATAACCAAATACTGTCAGTGGAGAGAACAAGAATCTTAGAGGAATTACAGAGGAAAATCTGGTCCACCTACTTTAAGACTTCCATCTACATTAAGGATATATGGAACTTAGAAGACCTACAAGCAGCAGGAATTCTAAAAGTGTGGATTGTTGTCTACTCTGTCTTTAGAGGCCTAAATCCCAATTCAGGCAAAATGATTCAAACCAGGCAGTATTTCAGATGAATTCACTATCTCAGAAGAAAGTGTGTTTCAGATGGTATAACCAAGCATACAGGAATGATTTGATGTGTATCTCTGAATAATTTTGATAATGTTGATAGCATTTTTCATCTATATTTTCTCTAATTTATGCTTCCTTTTCACTATGGGGATTCCAGAAGCCAAATATTGATTACTCTCTGTGCAATATTTAGTCTGTGATAATTGAATCCAACCTTCTTAGAGATCATTGTTGCATAACCATTATTCAGTTACGTTTTCCATTAATTAATTTTTGTCAGATTCTTTCTCTATTAATTTCTGGGTAATGTAGCTCCAGTACACCATAATTCTCTAATGCACGTAATGAAACACATGTAGATTAGAACAGTCTGGAAAAGAAGCAGACAAAGAAACAAGGCAGCAAAACATCCACGTGAAGAGGAAAATACTCAGGTTAGGAAACATTCTTTGAGGGGAGACAACAGCAGAAAAAAGATTTGGAAAAGGGGAACTTTGCAAAATGAATAAAATGAATAAAAAATAAATAAATAAACTTACAAAATTTATCTCGGGGTACTAAATATTGGTCACTGTCCAGGCAAATCATTGGACTAGCTCTATACATGGACTGCTGAAACCTTGCTATTTTTAGTCATTATAGCATAAAAATACAGTAATCTATCAGTAACACAACCACATATACATCATGGGAGCTCATTCCTTAATTAAAACACTTCCACACTTGTGGATTTAATCACCAACTTAATTCACCAAGTAAAATTTGCTCATTTGGCAAATCCTACAGAGCTTATGAGCTTGTCTATACTCCAATACCCAAGCTAAAGCATTGCCGCAGCTGTCTATTTTGTGTTTTAATGTTGTTTTATTATATTAAAGGGATTATAGGAAGAAAAATCACACTCCTCCTCATCAACCTACTCTTAAGCATGAGAACAGCATAGAGTGAGAACCCTTAAAATCTGTGAAACCTATCTCTCCCAGTGCATGCATAACTATCGTGTTACATGCTCTGAAGAAACACAGGTTATTAAAGTGCAGTTAGTATCTGTTCCCACGGATTCAGTGCTTTTACGTGGATTAAAAAAGTCTTGTATTTTTTCACAGTGGTAATCTGAAGGTCTTTGAACCACTATAGAATTTACTGTGTTTAGTTACATCATACCCAAATAACAAGTTTAGGACATTTAAGAAACGAAACAACATGGGGAAAAAAATACCTGATAGTTTTGATCATGCTGAGTCCCATTTCAACACAACAATGTGCATGGTCTTGGCGAGGTTCTGGGAGCCCAGATACACAGTAGTAACAGTCCCCCAGGATCTTTATCCTAAGACAATGATGTTCCTAAATGTAAATATATCAGAGAAGAAAGAAGAGATTTGTAGTTATGGTTTCACATTTTAAAAGGAATGTGAAATTGGTTGAAAAAAAAATGAAAGGAAATGCTAATGCCTCTTACTGGATGTTTTCTGCTTGCAATTACTATAATATTGCTTTATTTTGGTTTTGATATAAAGTACTTTTAGCCAGTATGAAAGTATAAAGCAATTTTTGTGTTACATTTGTCACAGATGTCCTTGACAGTGATGAGAAAGGTTAGACTTTCATAAAGGTTAGTTTGGCCAAGGACTCAGAAAACCCAGCTGAGAGTATGAATAACTCATTGAGACTCTATTCCTCCAGGGCATTTTTCTGCCCTATTTGAAAACTCTGAAAATGAGTGAAGAGTCTCTTTCACTGATAACTCCTTCCCACGTAAAGTTTCCACTGTCACATTGAACCATTTCTAACAGCTGTAGGAACTGATCAAAGACATCAAAGACATTTCATGTCAAAGACATCAAACTGGAGAAACAACATTCTTGGTCACCAGAACGGTAAATATTTACTTAGCATCCAACAGAAACTTCCTTTTACCAGAAGCACATGCAGAATTTCACTTCTTAAATATATATTAATAGTATCCTTATTACTGTATGATTGGATCACTGTTTTAGAAGATCCTTTTCCAGTAACAAGATCTATCTGGGCTGCTGGAGCTTCTGCACCTCTAAGACAAGCAAGCAAAATATGTAAGCCAAACATAAATAGCAAACGTGCCCCCAGGGTCTGGCTTGGCACCCACAGGATATCTCCTATTTCCTGTGCCAAGGCATGGCAACAGGGGCCATGGCAAACTGAGGACACAGCCAAAAGGGTCAGGGGGCAGAAGGCATTACAACTTGAGTTAACGAAGCATTTTCATCATGGAGAATCATCTAAATAATAACTGCAAATTTAGCATTCTGTCAGTGAAGGCTCCAGAGACAGAGTGTCAAAGAGAAGACCAGGCATTCCTGGGAAGCAGGAGGTTTTCTCAAACTGGTTCATTAGATAAGAGCAAAAGAGACAGAGAACAGGGGTACACTAATCCCAGTGGGATTCCAATCCCATTGGGATTTTCTACAGGAGCAAATGTGAATGCCAACGGTACCTCAGGAGTTGAGTAGTGGCTGAATTAAAGGTTGTTATCTAAATTTCGACAATGAAAAAAGCAGTTCTGTAATGAATTTCAGACAAATCTTTTCAAATCCTTACATGGTAAAGGGAACCAATTGTTTCATTTGCACCTCAAGCTGCCACAAAATCAGCTGAAGCCTTAAGTATACCAAAGAGAGTAAAACCTGCTCTGGACACAAGGCCATAGTAAGCTGATTCAACCTGAAGTCTCCTTAAACCATCAGGAGCTGAGCATGTTAGAAGCCTTGGCTTGGTCTCCACCTAATACCATGGCCGCCTCTGAAGGAAGTGTCTAGTGGTCAAAGTATGACAAAGAAATTCAGAAGTTAGGTCAGGCTCTTGAAAGGAAAATTTCTCATGTGAGTGTCCTCTCCCTTTGCATCATTCTCTGTTACCCCTCTGCAGACGCACACAGATGAACACTGGGGATGTTTTGTAGGGCTGTAAATATAAACTATCCTTCAGAACAGGATGAAATCTGCTGTTGCTAAGCCAAAGACAGCTGATTTTCCTTATAAAAACCATACTGAAGTAGGAACAGAAAGCTTGCATTCTAACATCCATGAGATTTGAGCACCAAATACCAAAATATTTATTTTCAATAAATTTCCTGCTCCTCAAAAAAGTCATTTTTACAGCACTTTCCATCTAAATTTTTGTCTATCTAGTGATATTACGGAACATTAAAGGGAAACAACAAGAACTGAGGATTCAGTGGGCATAAATCAGTTCATGATAAACCTTTAATTGACTACTTTAAACTTTTCTCTTTTAAATGTAAATATTTCACTTCCCCAGTAACAAACTGGAAAGAGATAAAGGTATTCAAATGACAATTTCTTGTCTTCTTTTGCTGTTATAATAGTTATTCAATTGATTTCCTATTTCTAATTGCCATTTACATCTACAAAGCAGCAAGAGCATATAAACTCATATCAATTTGAATGAAATGGCATAAAGCACCTTCTTTGACTTGTGAACCCACTGCAAAGAGATTTCAGCTAATAACTTTCTAGTGTAACCAGGAAAAAAAAGGGGGGAGAAACAGTCAATTTCCAGAAAAGACAGATGTGTCTGAAGTAGTCTTGCCATTATATATAACTTCAACTTGGGAACATTTTTTAGTATTTTAATTACACTTTTGTATGCAACATTTGCACGTAGCCTTATTCCAGCAGTACATTTTGTGGGAATCCCTGTTAACTGAGCTTCTAATTCTGCACACCTAAAGAATACAGTCTATAGCAGAAAAATCTTTGTTGTTTGGATGTTAATGCACCCCTTAAATGGGCTGAAATGTTAATTTCATTACAGTTATTACAGAGAGCTCTGTCATATACGTAAATGTCTCCTTATTTGTTAAAAATCAGAACAAGGACAACCGCTTCAAAAAGACAAATTTAACAAATACAAGAAAGAAGGAGCTGTATGCAGTAATGCTAAAGCAGTTTTTTTGTATGCAAATGTGAGTGCCTGTGGTTGTATTTCTGGGTGTCAGCTGAAAACCCTTAAGCTAAAAGTGGATATGCCCTCTCTCTTGTCATGATGTGCCTCTATGAGTGTCATCATTGCCTCTGTAATGCTTTGCCAAAGAGGCACCTACCTGAAAGCTCAGTAAGGAGTCAGCTATGAGATAAGACATCCAGACAGACATGGCTAAATGTAGGTGTCCATTGTCAGCTGACAATCCAGGCTTATAGGGCAGTCAAAGGAGAGCCAGACAGTGCAGTCAGCAAAGCCCATAGCTAACATGGTCTGCTCGTTCAATCCAGTCATCTACAGATAGGGTTACAATGCATCTGAGACATCTCAAGGAACTAAAAGATATGACACAAGACTTGTGTGTCTCTGGAGCAGTAAAGGGGGGTCTCTATTTACACAGGAAGCTGTGAAGATCAATTAAATTAATTGTCTTCCTTATTTTTCACAGAATCACAGAATAGTTGAGGTTGGAAGGGGCCTCTAGATAGATCATTTAGTCCAACCCTCCTGCTCCAGCAGGGACACCTAGAGCATGTGGCACAGGGTGGCATCCAGGAGGGTTTGAAGATCTCCAGAGAAGGAGACTCCACAAACTCTCTGGGCAGCCTGTTCCAGGGCTCTGTCACCCTCACAGGAAAGAATTTCTTCCTCATATGGAGGTGGAACTGCCTGTGTTTCAATTTGTACCCATTATCCCTTGTCCTGTCACTGGCCAGTGTCCTATCACTGGCCTTTCTCCTGATAGTTGAATCATTCTGAGTGACACATGAACTGTGTTAGAGCACAATTATGTTGTCTTTGTCCTTTTTCTCTTCTCATATTATACTCCTCATTTCCTTTTCCCTAATGAACTGTGGATTGTCTACCACTGCAAATGTTTCAGCTAGATCTAGATAAAAATCTGCCAGGAAGGACAAAGGGTTAATGGTCCCTTTGCCAGAGATGATCTCTTGAAATCCCACCTAATAACTCTTCAGTTTACTCTAAGCAAGTAGAGTTTATAGTAGACACTTTTTTTCAGGCTGCTTGTATTTGTACCGTTAGTCATTAAGTTGGGAGTTATGACTAACATGTCCTTGAAGAAGCCACAGTATAGTTGTAGATATGAGATTAAATTTTATAAGGTCCCGCCTACCTTTCAGTGTTATAAAATGGTATATTTACATTTAAGATTACTTTTCCTCCAGCTGTAGAACCCATTTCCACGAGTAAATGTTTTAAAGAAGAAAAAAAAAGATCACACAGGAATTTTACTGCAGAAGGTATTACACTATCGTGTGAGATTCTTAGGCTGTTCTGAGGCTGTTATGATCTTCTGCCTCTTTATTGTATTCCTCTCTCCCTTCCCTCAAGCAACTCCAGAAATTCTCCTTGACATGTTTAGATGATATTGTACAGACATTCACATCAATATTAATCAACTTCACACCCCCCCACACTCACTGATTAATATCATTTTCTTGAGTATCAATTAATTTCAAAGCATTTCATAAGTAGAAGGGTTTTTTTTCCTACTTACAGCCTCTCTTTTGATACAAAAGAAAGATTAAGGGCCCTGATTCTGCCAAGATCAATTGAAATCAAAAAAAAATTTGCTGAGAGATGTTGAACAGGCTCGAAAATGCAGCTATTAACAATAATAATTGTGCATTAATTTAGTGGCAATGGATAAGAAATTTCTTTTCCTCAATCCAAATCACCTTAATCCAAAGGGGGAAAAATGCAACTCTTTCATAAGTAATCATGTCATGCATGTAAATGATTTACATTTAAGCTTAATAAATACACCCTTAATGACTGGAAAGGAAGCAAATCAAATTGGCACAAAGTAATGCTGGAGAAATGAGTTGCTCAAATATCAAGTTACTGAAAGTCTCAGTGAGAAACTTCATTAATTTTTTTTTTCTTCCTCAGGTTGAATTTTTGAAGAGAAGAGGAAAGCACAGAGGGATTGCATCCTGTAAATTTCTGCCAATTTTTCAAATCTGACTGTGGTGAAGTCCCCCTGTTTTCAAAGGAATTCTGTGTGTTAGAGCCCAGTCCATAGAGAAGTCCATATTCACAGTTTTTCTAATTTCAAGATAATAATTTTAAACACCGGATGAGAAAATATCGCGGAACAAAAGGACCACGTATATAAATCTCTTTTTCAAATGTGGCTGGCGTAGGGGGAAGTGATGACTTGGCCTTTTTGTAAAATAGCTCAGTTCCTGAAACACATGCCAAAGGTAGTGCCAGAGATATCGGAAACCTAGATGAAAGGCATTTCTCAGCATGAAGAGGGCATAGGCCAAAGCTCTTAGCAGTCTGTTTTGGATGGGCAGGAGAAAGGTCTGTCTGAATTTCTCCCATTGTGGTACTGTCATTTTTAATATAGAATTGAGACCTTGGCAAAGGCAAATAGACAGAAAATCTCTGACTCAGTTATCCAGGCAGATAGGGGGCCTAAATTTGAGTTGTGAACCAAGGAACAATAGTTTTGCAGAGGGCATCACTCTAAGAAGTCGTATAAGGAATACCTTCCTTCTGAGAATAGCCAGTAACTGAGGGGTTAGGTTTTCTGCAGGCCAGTGGGAACTATGAGCTTGGGGTCTCCCATGCTGAGGAAGTAACTGAAGCATGTTCTTGTGCAAGTCTTCCCATATGTTACCTCACCTTTCCATCCTTTTATGTATTGCAGAAAGACCACAGTTGTTGGTCACAACAAGTACCCTCGCCATCCACTACTGTTAATGTAATTATCAGATTGATCCATGGGACTTTTTAGGTTCGGAAATTCCTACTTTAAATAGTCTAGGTGTGTTTCTTTCCTACTGTGGCAGCAGTAATCTGCATGGAAATTAGCCTATTCTGTGCATTTTGGGAGTTTCTAGGACAGCAAGATATGTGAAGTGTGAGGTAGAAATGTCTCAAGACTCTAATTCCAACGCCTAAACTTCATTCAAATATCAATTTAATGACTTTTTTTTTCAGTTTGGATTTAAGTGACTCAATTCCTAATTCACTGATGGTATCCTTGAGATTTTTCTTTGATCAGTCAGTTTAATGTGACTTTTTCAATAAATGCCTATATATTGTTCATAAGTGATGAGCATTTCTAAAAGTGTTCTAATGTACTGGGAGGTTTTTTTGACTATGTAGGTTTTCTGATGATTTATTGTGCTCTTTAGCATTGGAAATGCTATAGCATTAGTTAGAACATTTTTAAGGTATTGTTTATTCACTGGTATTAGATAATTATGTATGGCCACTGGGAAGGAGGGAAAACATCACAGAATCAAGAACTTCGAAGAAAATATTAAATATCATTTCTGTTACTATAGATTTTTAATATGTCTTTATAATTAATTAAATATCTTGTATGTAGACTCATAACCCTGATAACTGATACAGAACCCGGAACACATGTATTCAGGTATGCACGTATGAATGCATATATAAATATATATACATGGAAAAATCATGCCTTAATTTACTGTCATATATATTTAAACATCCAGTTTTGTTTAGGGACTCTCAAGAGTTTTCAGTTTTGTTTAAAGATCATTTCACAAAAGAACAAAGTACTGCCAACTCCAACATCGAATGTAGCAGGGGATTAGTAAAGCACTTACTAAAGCCAGAGTGTTTTTATTGTGAAGACTAAGGAGCCTTCAGTGCCTTCCACTTTTCCCTCTTAGTCATTAGTTGGTGCAGACAACGTGCTTGGGTTGCATGATGTGTTCCTAACCATGAAATCTGCTGGTTAGACTGATGCTAGCCTGCTGCTTCACTAGTCAGAAGCAAAGCCACTATAGGAGGAGTCTTTTTGCTGTTTGACTGCAATTGTCCAAGACAGATTTTGGCCATGGTGAAATAATACTGACTCCCTTGAGAAAAATAAGTAAGCAAATAAACTCATCCATTCTTTAGCAAGCGAGCTTGAAGAAAAGCAACTTGCGATTCTTATTACATAAATAATCCTCCCACTAACACCACGTATTAAAGCCTCATATTAAACTGTGCGTCTTTCTTACACCCAACATCTGCAGTTTCCCCACAAGAATTCCTGCTAAGAGGCAGCAGTGTTCTGGATTGTGTTATTGAAGCTGATGAAACTGTAAAGAGATGAGGTGTCTTACAGGCCACTCAGTTTATTCTTACATGAAACCTAGGGATAATAATCTTTTGTGGGAATATTTCTGTTTCAACATTAATGCCTCCTTTTGAATACTAGTCCAAACTCAAATCCAAGCATATCTGTATATTACTCAAACAGTGTTTGTGTGTGCATATTTCCAAATTTAAAATTTGTGGCTTGATACTATTTTTAGATCTCATTATTTTGGACTCATACTCAACTCCTATTGGTACAAAGATTGCAGAGTTAACTCCTCTGCTTAGGGTTTTACCTTTTTCCTTTCTCTCACCTGAAACTGAATCTACATATAGCCTGAATATTCCAAAATATGGCAAATAATTTAAGCAATATGATTGGTTGACATCTAGCTTTGCAAAGAAGACTATGGAAAAAAAATGTCAAAAATAGCTATTATTTGATCAAAGTAGGATCTTTTTTAGCCTTAAGTGAGTATCTTACCAAATGTCATCTTATTTCCCTTCTTTCCTCAAAATTTCTGCCTAAGGAAAGCATTAATATTAATTAAGTTTCTGTTCAGACATTTCAGTAGATTCATGTATGTAGAAATCTTTTCAGCTCTTTTTTTAGTGCCAATTCATTTGTCCCCCTTTCCAGTTGCCACTTGCATCTTTAATAACCATAAATCTTTCACAGATATATTCCTGTAATTCAGAAGGTGGAATTAACTGTATATAACAAAATGTTACATTTGTTTCTTGTAAGAAATATTAGACTCTTTTTTTTTTTTAGCGTATTTTGTGCTAATGGTCCAGATATCCTGATTTTTTAAAATTTCTAATTATATGCATTGCTCATGCCATAATGCTTTTGGTAATTGTGGCTGAAGGATTCAAAAAATCTAAGAGCTCTCATTGAGTCTTCATTGTACAAGAAAAAGAAAGGTTGGATAAGAGAAAGCAGCAACTAAGCCAAATTGCTTTTCTAAGAAATCTGTGCAATAGCATCTTCCTTAATATTATATGATTTATATAAGAAGATGAGACAGATCAAACAATCCCTTATATAAGATTATACGATACTATTTTTATCTAGAAGTATATTTAGAAGTAAATAAGGATTTATAAGGATTTTCCTCAAAATCTAAAGAAACTGCCTCAAGCTTTCTGCAACTGACCTCTTTGCTTTGATGATAATTCTTTGCAAAACCCAAGAGATTGTGTAACAGCATGTATTTTATAGAGTTATGATGACTTTATGTTAAATGGATAAGGAATAAGTATTAAGTGATAGATCTCAAATCTAGATGGGAATGTGTAATCCTCATTTAAGGGAATATATATTACTATTTCTAGAACACATCTAGAAAAAAAAACTCACAGTGATCTGTTTTTTTCTGTTTTATCAAAAGGAAATCTGAAATGTGGCTTGAACAAAGCATACAGGTGCATCCAGGAAAAAAAAAAAGACTACAGAAGAGAAAAATTAGGCACAGCAAGATTCCGTGGATGTTATTCAAAACCAGAAGAGACATGAGAGATAATTCATGCTGTATAAACAGTGTGACTGATTAGGGAGTGGACAGACTCCCAGGATATATGATGATTTTTCCATCTCTTGTCAACTTCAGATGAAGCCTGGGCATGTTTCTGAAAGATACACCTTTGCCAGATGTTAAATAAGAAACTTCATATAACATGAATGGTGTGAAGTTAGCTCCATGGAAATCACAGCTTTAAGAAAAAAAAAAAAAAAAAACGTGTCCATGGACCAATACATTTTCATTTCCAATTTTTTTTTCCAGAGTCATAGGAAAAGTACAACAAAATATTTAGGCAACCGACCCCTCTGTCAGAAACCAGAACTCTGAGTGTTGAGTCCTGATTTCTCATGAAATGCAGAGGAAGAGGTTAGGCTAGTAGGTACAAGAAAGAGCCTACATCTTGAATTTAGTGATTGGGACATTCACTTGGAAGGTGCCAGGCTGAATGCTGAAGCTCTGCAGACTGAGGAGTTCTGTCATTCCAAACTCACTCAATGTCTGGGTAAGAGCTCTAATTTCTTGATTATTCTGTACAAACTGGGTTATCTACTATTGCTACTTTAAAATAAAATGGGGTGAGTAAATTCTGGGATACCTACTCCCATGTTAGCATGGTCACTGTTTTCCAAGAAAACTTGTTAGTCTGGGACTGAAAAGAAAGATTTCTGGTTGGATTAAGTAGGAGGTACCACGCAGCCACACAGATTGTGAAAATTGTGATGTTTTCCAAAAACACAATTTTCAGTTTATATAGAATATTAAAAACAAGCAGAGAAATGCCTTCAAAGTCAGACAGCAACTGAAGAAGGACTAAATGTTTGGATTAATTTTTTTTTTGTGTAAATGTCCTCTTCTCCTTAATCCCTTTATTGGATCCAATTCTTGTATCAAAATACAAATTAAAGTTTGTGCCTGATTTGTAAATACACAAACATGATCGGTAAGATCGCAGAATCCCAGAATCCCAGATCATAAAAGACAAATGTATTCTATCATCAAAGCTAGATAAAATTGAAATCCAAACCAAGGAGGTAAATTATAATGTGAAAATGTGCATTCTAAAAATACTCCTTGACATACACACATACTTCTGATTTTTTTGTTAAATGAATTTCTTCAGTCGGTAGACATTTTTGTCAAGACACACAGAGGTAGTCATGATTCTTTTAAACTGTTCAGAAGTCATAGCTAATGCAACTTCTTTCATCTTATTTGCTTTCTAATGCAGATGAAATACAGAGCAGGTTTTTTTGCTTGTTTGTTTGCAAGACAGGTGTTGTAGACTGACCTTATTGCACTGGCAAGTATGGCAGTGACAAGGTAATGGACTAAGGTATCAAGCTGTACAAGACATGTTACTGTTTCAGATAAAAATAGCTAGCTAAAAACAACTTTCGATAATTACTGAAGTCTTGTCTTCATGACTTTAATTTGCAAGCTAAGCGACAGCACCATGGGTTTTGCTGATGTCTGTGTAATAAGTGCACATATATCCTACATCGTTGAACTAAAAATGTATAAAGATCAGTGTAGTGTGCACATGAGTGTAAGGTTTATAAATGAGAGGCTGTATTCATGGTTATTAGAGAACTAATTAAATGGTCAATGACATTCTGAATGCAATTCCTCTTTTCCCATAGTTCCCGTAAGTTCCTGCATGTGGATGGATACATTCTAACTTAAACTCCATTAAACATATTGACTAGGACTTCACTGGCTACAGTAGTAGACCAGGTAGCTAGGTCTGGTGTAGACCTTAAAATAGATGAGATGAATGCTATCCTGAACCAGAGAAACATAAAAAGGAAGAAAAGAAAAGAAAACACAGTTCTAGAAAGTTTGCATGGATCATGCATTGCGTGTATTTCTATGCTTTGCTTCTTTTTCTACTAGGTAGTATTAATAAATCAGCAACTAATCTGCTTAAAGTACTAGATTTCACCATTGTATTCAGTTTATTTCACTATTGAATTAGAAAGACCTTAGCCTAAATGTTGGTAAAACCTGCTACTAAACCACTGCAGTGACTGTGATGGTTGACTATGTCATTTAATTGAATAGGTCTTTAATCTTCCATAGTACTTAGAAGACTAGAAGACAAGTAAAAGAAAGGTGTGCTTGGTTTATATTGTTGTTGCTGTTGTTATTATTTTTTAAAGGCATTTTCCAGCAAGTGACAGAACTATAAGTTTCCTTAGAAATACTAATATCTTTCATGATATTGTTGGCCTAGAATTAGAAAAGCATGAAGTTCTTTTGACTTGCTATGCGGACTCATCACTTTTGATACCATTAAGGTGATCAAAAATTCTTCCCTAGAGCACCTGAATGCCAAGCTGACCCTTTGTAAACGAACTGTGCTCAACTCACATGTGCTAGCCGATCAAATCTGGCAAAGAGCTCGTTCAGCATTCGGACCAACTCCTGGGCTGATAGAGTTGTAGAGAGGTTGGTAAATCCTTTAACATCTGCAAAAAGAATGCTAAAAAAAAGACAAAAGATATTAATATTGAAGTCTACTTTCTTTTGGTAACTCGCAATGTGATAAAATACAACCCAGTGTATTGTTATTACTATGTTCTCTATATCAAAGTTATGCCTGGCTGAGGGAGGTTTTCAGAAGGAGCAATTTACCTATGAAGGACCATTTTAAGGTCATGCTGCCTTAGCTGTTGACCTTTAGATATGCTGGAATACCAAATATAAAAACTGAAGAGGCTAAATACCAAGCATGAAAAAGTAAAAAAAAAAAAAAAAAAAAAGTGTATTTTGCAGATCTTTCATCAAACTATTTTGTCAAGACAGATACAGTTAAGACTTAATAAGCATATTGTACCCATTTTACCAGGGAGAAGACTGAGACAAGGTGGAATCATAATACAGAGGGCTGTCAGTGTCCTTCAGACAGTATCCTTTGCACCCAGCTCTCTGTCAGGAACTGACTGTGTTCCTTGGGAAACAGATTTATAAGTAGCAGTTTTTTACAGTGAGTTTGACTTCACAAATTTATTTTCATAGTGTAATTTTCAGGCCCGACCCGGCTATGTACCCACCACTCAAGATCCAAATCCCAGGAGGAAAGGTAGATTCACAGCAATCTTGTCAAATTGGCCCAGGCTTTGGCCAGCCTCCTTGCATCTGATTTTAGGGATGTGCTCATGTACTTAAACTAGGAATACGTTCCCTCATCATGGAGGGAAGGGAGAGATCTGCCGTCAGAAATTTAACTTTGTAAATTCACATAAATTTCACAAAAGTAAAATATGAGTCATTTCTTGAATGATTCTTCATTCTTTCTATTGACTTTATAGGAAGTCTAGTGTCACAATACCTTGAAATTAAATGCAACAGATAAAGTATGTAAACTTATGATAAGATCTTAGTCAAGAAGCTAGTTCCTAACAGGGCTCTCTCCAATATTTCAGCAGCCTCTGAAT
This sequence comes from Tinamus guttatus, assembly GCF_000705375.1. Next base: position 165,694 of record NW_010586478.1, read on the forward strand.
CTTCTACCCATATAGCTTTGGCTGTTCACTATACCTACAATAAACACATGTGAATGTAGAAAAACATACACACATGCACTCATAGCCTGTGTGATATAAGATAAGATTGTTATTGCCCAGAACAAAGCACATACACTCCTTACTTTCATACTTAGAAACCAAAATATATATGTATATATATCTTGCTTTGAAAAAATAACAACATTCAGAAAGACATGTTTCACTGGCACAGCCTGGAAATAGCCCCAATGAACCTCATTAGCACTAATCAGCTAATGATTTGTGTTATAATCTGAGTTTAAACTAGCTGAAGATTTTCATTTGTGTATTGAACAAATATATCACAATTTGAGATTGCACAATTAGCAGTAGTATAAGCTGTAATAAATACAGTAGTGATAAAAAATGGTTAATGACAATTCATCTCTTTGAGGTATGCAGGCTGGTAAGTTTGCGTGAGCATTACTATGGGGCTGAAAACTGCGTCAGGATTTTTGTCAATGAGAAAAGCAAAAAAAATAAGAACCAGACAAAGCAAAGAGGAATAAATGTTAATAACAACTCATATTTTAATTTAAAAAAATCAAGAAAGAATCAGCTTCTACAGTTTTTTTATATAAAAAAGTTAATTTTAGAGATCCATATCCTGTTATTTTATTTAGTAGTCTGTGCAAAATATTCATGAAAACAAAAACAAAAACACAGGTTTGTAATCTAGTCCCTGGAAATAAGTACAGGAACAGACCAATATCTGTACTTTAAAGCATATGCTATGTTCACTCTGCTTCTCTTTCAAGCAAAAAATGTTTAGACTTTTCATCTCTAACTATAGGTCTTTTCTTCTGAGGTTCAAAGGGAAGGGCCATCTTCTTTTCATTTTGATTCTTCTACAGCAACACTAACTCTAACTGAGAATGGAAAAGGTAATAAAAGAAATTTTAATTTATTTCAATGCAAACTTTTTGTAAAGGTCCCTGACACTTTCTACCAGACTTAATAAAATCATATGTCTGAGCTACTGTAAGGTCACAGAAGAAACAGAAAATCAATTTTCTCTTTTGTAGAAGTTCAGCATTGTATTTATTGAACTGGCACAGGCAAAGTTATATTTGGGCTTTGTTAAAAGGCAAAGTACATGCTTTCCTGGTAAATCGTGCTGCTTCGTATTATTCAAGGATGCTCATTTTCGCTTGCTACAGTGATGGCAGTTTAATCATTTGTTTCTGTGATTTGCTTACTTGTGACTCACAGCAAAAGTTCCAAGTTTAGCTTAATAATCTGATTGGGTGGAACTACAAGAGAATCAAAGAGATTCTGGAACATGATGGAATGATAGTTGATAGTATTTGGTGTGTATAGGAAGGGTTTGCTACTTGAGTAGCTGCTCATAAAATCAGTTAGCTTCCTACTAACTAATTTTATGGTAGACAAAATTTAGAGGGAAAAAAAAACGAAATTAAGAAAAATGATAACCCGTAACAAAGATAAAATGCAAATGGCTACTAATCACAGTAGCTATGTAACAGGTCAAAATATTTTAAAGGATCTTGCAGTCTTTATCTCATTTCTCAAACCATATTGTCTGTCAGGCCCTTCACCCTCACCAGTTAAGGGGAAATAAGGTCACGGCAGAATCTGTGTTCATCTGTCCTCAACTCAGGCTCTCCGTTCTGTGCATTCCTGACATTTTAATGAAGAGCAAAATGCCCCAAACGAACGGCCCAACCCTCAGTGTGCAATTGAAATAGCTCTTGATATGGCAAAGGCATCAAATATCTGATGGGTAAAAGAAGACATCAAAGTACTTCTCTGCTTACGAATTAAACCAGGTTACAGGGTAACTAACTAACTGGCTTATTTTTGAATGAATAAAGCAACAGCAAGGAAACTCAACACACATTTAGCACCATCAGTGACCTTAAGCCTTAAAGAGAGGCTCCTCCACCTACCTGACATTCTCATAGCGATGAATGTAGATCTTATGAAACTGGTGTTGCAAATGTTCATCTTCGACATTGGTCATATCGTTTATCATTTCCAGAACCACAAACCGCGGTAAGACAGAGAGTACCAGCCGCTCCTAAAATAAAAATAAGTGTCCTAAGTGTCAGGCCCATTCACAACAATCTGAATTAGTACTTCACAGAGAAGAACTTCTTCTTGAATGCCGCCATTGTAAGAGTCCAAGGTAACTATTTAAAATGCAGTTCTCCTCTCCAAAAATTCTAGCTCAGGTCATTTGTAACACTTTGTGTTAGCAACTTAACTGTCCCCAGAATATAGACACTTCTCCCTCCATTCCCCCGCATTTTTTTCCCTCTGTTTTAAACTCACCTGTTGATTACTTAAAAACACATATTAGTTATGATCTCCATTACATATTTTTCATAAACACTACCTAAGGACATACTATACCTATATCGACAGATATAGTGCAGAGGAATTTGCAAGTCATCAGCAGAAAGATCAGGTCTTCATTGCTGTTATTTATTAAAACTTACAGATTGAGCATTAAATGTTCATAAACTCTATAATAATCAATTAAGCTGGATGTCAAGTAGTAGCAAAATATATGTAGAGGAACCCAAATTCTTTTCATCTAATTTAAAAGGACACCGTGTTAATTAAAAGGACTCCATGGAGAAAAAGTTTGGTGCTATTGTCATAGACTAAAGACAGGGGTAATATGACTTAAGGCACAACCAAGAAATAGTTCATGGAGAAAGTTTTGCCATGGATCATTTTAGACATAGGGTCTAAATAGTAACCCTAGTGTGATTTGGCTGTGGGGATACACTGGTTAATAGGAACTAAGTAACCACCTTCAGCTGGGTAGCATTCAGTGTTGAGCTAAAATACATTTTTATGTACTAAATACTAAATACTAAAATACATTTAGTTGAACTAAAATACATTTAGTGGCTAGAGTATCCAATGGTACCCGCAGACTGATTGTCTTCAGAGCCTATCCATTCTGCAAGAGTGATCTTCATTTGGGTCAATGGGAAATGGAATAAAGTATTTGCAAGTTATGAACATGTATGAAGCATTTACTCCTTGCTAATAAAACACACCAGACATACACATTTACGAGGTGAAGAAGACAGATATGAAATGCTGACTGATGTCATAAACTGCACAAAAAAATGAATACTTCTGAGAACCTAAAGAAGAGCGAAAGCACATGGGAGGACAAGCGCAAACTTCGTCTCATTCTGGAGAGCAGAGTGAGTATTGCTTATCTACAATTCCATTTTCAGTCAGTATCACATGAACACAACTCTGTCCTATGCCAGGAGTTGGGAGTCTCTGTTGGAGACTGTCATAAATCACAAACAAAAAGTTAAAGTTTTCAAAAATCCTTGTTTCAAAAATCCTTATAAATCTACTTTTATTACAAAATCTACACCAGCTCTTTAGACTCATAGATTTCCAGTACGGTTTATATTCAGTTGTGTCAGATTCATTTCAGAAAACAGATTTCTGCTTCCTAAGCATACTTCTGAATTGCGAAGTGACTTAGGAATCTCTAAGTCTTTACAACCATCCATAGAACTGAAGTGCTTACATCATTTAACAAATGACAGTAGCCTTCAAAGTTTCTTGAAAATTATATGTGTAATTTCAGAGATTTATGTATGTTAGTAAAACAGGTTGCCAGGATAATTCATCTGGCTACTAGTGCACTTCGTCAACCCTTTTTTTTTTATAGACCTCTCCCAAAAACAGACTGGGGGCTCAGCTCTTCTGTTGGCCAATCAGTCACTGCTGTTTTTTTCCAAAGACTTTGTATGACCTCCCTGTCCCATGATTGATCACATCTGTGCACATCATACAGCAAGGGCTTGTATAGCAGCAGCTGTCAAAGGAGTCCATGTAAAATATAGCCTTCTCTTGCCCCTGGAAGCACAAGAAGGGGGGAGCATGTGTTATTCTGCAGATGATGACCTGCTCTTGGTTATTTTCATACTTTTAGGCCTTAATGGACTTTCACTCATTTGTTGCATAGACATTTATGACAGAGAGCATGTTGAAAAAGAAAAAAAATTATCGGGATCTTGGCGCATGGTGATGCTCACATACAAATGTCAAATCTCCTGAACAAGACTGTTGCTAACTGGTGATGAGGAACTTTCCACTGCAAGAGTCCTAGCAGTAGTGACTTAAGCTGGATGGGGAGAGACTTCTCAAACTACTGATCTGCTAGGTTGTTATAATGCAGCTGGCCGTGGTCCTATTTGACCATACAAACACATGCATAATTCATCACATGACCATTTCTGCGGGAATAGTTTCTATTTATTATTTACAAATGGCTTATCTGCACATAGTTCTGTGGCAAGAATAACCTAGAGGAGGATCTGGATGGGACACTGTAACCAGGATGTTAGTCACAACACTTAAATGTTTAAATTTGACAATATACAGAAGGATATGCTTTGGGAAATTTCTAGAACTGTCCGAAATCACCATTTGGGGAGCTTCTGTAACAATCAGTCAGTATTTAATGTATGTGTTCAGTCAATCAAGTTTAAGTTGTCTCAGACCAATCCATTATCTCCTCTGTGTAGGTAACTATCCAGGGGTTTGGTTGACCACCCAAGTGAGGTTTACTGAGGTCTACAGAGTGTGCCCATAGGCACAGGTCTGATAGCTGGATACGCCACTAAACATAACACTAAAACATAAACTTGATTTTCATACTTACAACTCAAATATCACAGCTCTTGCCACGCGTGCGGATGGGTTATATAGTTTTTCCAAAAAGTATTAAGTTCAGTCAAGTGGTGGCATCTTAGGACCACCCAAGGACCACCTAGTGGCACCATCTGCCACTAGAGGAAGGTGTGTGATCGGCTTAAACTGGCATTTGCAGTTTGTGTACCCATGACCCAGGACTAGTTTGTCTCCTGTTTGATTTAGGTAAAGAAGATGCAAATGAGATGAAATTAATTTAAATAATGCCATTCAAACTGGTCTTTTTTACTAGGAACACTGCAGAACATATTCAGCATTACTGCTGTGCATTTGTACTCAAGAGGTACAAACAGTTGTTACAAATTGAAGTGATATAAATATATATGTAGAGAGATGGTGTGTGCGCGTGTATGTCTATATTTACACTCACTAGTGATACATCTATATACTTATATTATTAGTGTATTACTATGTATATGTGTATATATATATATATATGTATATATACACATATGTATATATATAATGAAATAAAAATGTTGCATTCCACACTCTGGTGCTATATAAATGCTAACAGTAGTTATGCAGAGACAGCTGAAGCCCTAAAAGATCAATCGCCTCTTGGAAGTCATGAAGACTGGATCATTCCTAGACAGATTTTACCTAGTCCCTCTGTCAATGTCTTATCAGTTTGACAGCTCTGACAGATTTTCCAAGAATCCCACCCATATCTATTTCTCTGCAAATTAAGATGATTTCTTTTTTTCTTTTGCAAAGTAGAGATGGTAACTACTGATTATCTTCCTCCCTGGAACAATATTTCTTTTTGTATCAGGTTATACAGTACCTAGTCATGGGGTGGGTGGAATCAAGAGCAACTCTTCCCTCTCATATTAGTAAGGGAACAGCAGCTATTTCCATAAACCCTTTCTCCACGTCACTCCACCCCTTCCATCACACAAAAAGAAAGATCCTTTACAGATCTGGGAAATGCGACTGGTTTTGATACTGCACATGTAGCTACAAAACAATTTCAGTAAACCAATTTTGGAAAAGAAAACCTCCTAAGAGAAAATTTCAGAATCCCTCTACTGAAAATATTAATGTGGAATAAACTAGATGACTCAGAACAATATCATAAATATTTGATGAGAAATAAATGAGTAGCATAATTTTATAGGTTTAATAGAGAAAAAAAAAGTCCTGGAAATATTTTTATATCTTTTAATGTGTTAAGAAATTCTAACAGATTGCCACCTTTCAGCACTGTCTTGCCTAAATTTTTAAATTGTCAGGAAACAGATATTTTATTACTGCTACTGTGAAGAAATTCTTAACTGGAATGCAATGTTATCACAAGTTTGGTACATAGACAGTCTTTATTTATAACTTTATTTATGGGCAGCTTTGATCTAATAGTTACATTAATTTATGTGTTTCTGGACCAACTAAGCCTATTTGGATTTATTTTGTGGCCTCTTCTAGTCATTCAGATGAAAAGATATTCTTCCCACAACTTTTTGGCTATATAATTTTCTTTGATTCCTATTGCCTTGCCTTAATTTGGGCTGAAATCTCTAATTTTTATAGCATTCAAGAAAAGTCCTTAAAATTCTATTAATTAACATTACAATATTCCCTTCAGCATTCTGTATGCACAATTTCTACTTTATATATATATTTTAGGAGCAGTCTTCTGTTGGTACCTCACTTCTCAGAAATCAGAAGTACTTTAGGCTCCTAGAAGTCTATACTGGCCACATTTAGGAGAAATTTGAGGACAGAAGACAATTTGGGCTGAGGTTAGTATGATTCTCCTTAGCATTAAAATTCTATATTCTAAAAAGGTTTGTTCTTTGGTTGTGAGCTTTCAGGTTCTTCTAGCCCCATAATTCTGTATTGATATTTAGCTCTGGACTGCCTAGCTTTATTTCTGTAGTTGTTTGTCCACCTGGTTGTTTTTACATGCTTATGAACTCGTATTCAAACATAAAACCCTGTCCGCTTTTGCAAGTACCAGTCTGGCAGCCAAGAGTCCTGGGGGTCAGGTCCTTCCTGAACTAACAGGTTCTCCGGGAAATTTAAACATACTATACACTCTTCATGCTTTCTCCCCACAAAACTGTTATTGCAACAGCTTGTTGTTGGGGTACTTGATATTAGGAGGTTATAACTTAAAGTGATATTATCCAAGTTGTGGAATGTGCCCCTTTCTTGAGGAGAAAAGATGCTTAAAGAGAACAAGATAGAGCAAAGATGTGGCTTGCATGAAGAGGATGGTGGGTAGAATAAGAGTGAAGGGCCCTGGTGAGGCCGCTTCTGGAGTATTGTGTCCAGTTCTGGGCTCCACAGTACAAGAGGGATGTGGAGCTGCTGGAGAGAGTCCAGCGCAGGGCCACAAGGATGATCAGGGGCCTGGAACATCTGCCCTATGAGGAGAGGCTGAGGGAGCTGGGCCTGTTCAGCCTGGAGAAGAGAAGGCTGAGAGGGGATCTAATCAGTGTCTATAAGTACCTCAAGGGAGGCAGTGAGGAGGATGGTGCTGGCCTCTTTTCAGTGGTGGCCACCGACAGAACGAGAGGTAATGGCCACAAACTGAAGCACCAAAAGTTCCACAGGAACTTAAGGAAAAATTTCTTAACAGTGAGGGTGACAGAGCACTGGAACAGGCTGCCCAGAGAGGTTGCGGAGTCTCCTTCTCTGGAGATCTTCAAAACCCACTTGGATGCCACCCTGTGCCACATGCTCTAGGTGACCCTGCAGGGGGATTGGACTAGATGACCTCTAGAGGTCCCTTCCAATCTTAAGCATTCTATGATTCTATGATAATCAAGCAACAGCTGCCTTTAGATGGCAACAGCATTCAATGCTGTAGATGAAATGCAGCAGCAGATGGAACATCAGAAAAAATGAAACGACCCGATCCCAGCATTTGTAAGAAGCAATAAAATTTCTACCCTATACCTTTTGCAGTGAAAATCATGAAGAATTCCCACTCTTAGCAGTTTTAGTCTGTAGTTAGTAAGCAATTCTCGGCTACAATGAGAACACATTATGTATAAACACCTCCATTTTTCTGTACGGCGGCCCCAGCTGAGGTGAACTATACATTTACTTCAGAAGACAAAACACATGTTGCTAATAGTTTCTGCTGTAGTGAGTGTGCATAATGCTCCACTTTTAGACAAAGCAGTTTTCTCCTGGACACCTGCCTGCATAAAATGCTAACATGAAAGATGGGAGTACAGGGAGTCTGCCAGGCTGCAATCCACCTATTCTACAAAACTTTACTAAATTAGGGCTGCCTTCAGGAATGAGAAAAAAACATAGGAGCATAAGGAAAGCTTAAAGGGAGCAGAGATCATTCCAAAGATGTTAACATAGTTGATATAGTTGGCAGTGAGCAAGCATACACTGAATTCATCCTCTATTCTGCTAAAAAAGCCCATTTTGGACCCTCTCTTTCCCCATGTAAGTGATACTAATCTTAGCATGACTCTGTTGTATTGACTTTCTTACACTTTTCCCACCTGGGAATTCTGTTTTCCTCCCCTCTTCTTCTGATGTGTGAATACTGAATGTGGTGCATCTGACAGCAAGAACAAAATCAGTCTCCCAGGGTATCGTTTCCACTCCCTCAAGTCCAGTCTCCTGCAGGAGTACTGGAATATACGGCAGCTCCACCACTCTCAAGTAAATGTCCCAGGGCTTCCTAGAATGGCATGGTTGGGAACAACTGCTGATCGAAAGCTGAGATTTTCCAGGAATAAAAATAGTTTTGACATTTTGTGTCCTTAAGGCTCTTAAGCTACTTATTCCTTCACTATTATGATTGCTTAGTATGACTATATAGTAAACCCACTCACTATATAAATCAGATCAGTGTTTCCGAGAGCCATTGGATTACACTGTTTAGTGAGTTCTCTGAAGAAACTTTCACAATAGTGCAATTTTTTTCACTTTAAAAAGAAACACTTTTTTCCCTACCTAATCCTTGTAGGAACACAAAGTCAAAAAGTAAAGAAAAGAGAGAAAGAAAACAGAAAGACTTGTTATTATTGGACTTCTTATTAAATCTATGATATCTATGAGCATATAAGAAAATGCCATTTCTTCATAGACATATGGTAAAAATGGGGACTGTGCTTCTTTTCATGCCAGTTTGAATTCATTGAAGAAGTTATCAAGCAGTGGCTGTAGAACATCTATTTAGAATAAAAGATGGTTCACTTGACACATGTTCACTAAGTCAAAAAAAATGAGCCTGGCATATTTGATACCTTAACCTTCATGCTACTTATTAAGATAAGTTAAATGGTTTTGACTGCACATAAGATCAGGCAATGACCCATAAAACAGAGGTTAATTAGTAAGCCTCTATTGCAGGCCTCCTTTATTAATACTGAAGCATGTGCAGACCTTTTGTCAGAATGCCAGCTCCAATTGCATGTAGAGTCTCTTTTCATAATCTGAATTATGTATGTCATGCTATGGAGGAATATTGCTATAAAAATAAGGTAAATTGCATATGTATGTCTGTATGTCTTTATGTATATCACATATATGAATTTCAGGCAGTCCAAACACTGCTACTGAAATTTTCAATAGACATGAAAATTCTTTCCTTGCTAGGTATCACTCTCAACTGTCCTTTGCTGCCCTAAGCTTCGTTTACACACTGCCAGAATAACAGACTAGTGTGAATCCTGAACCAGGTCCCTTGCAAAGATCAGGCAGGGAGAGCAGGATTATAGAGCAGATATATGGTTTCTTCTCCTACAGCTAGACCAGGCTTTTCACATTACCTTACTTCAACCCTGCAGTACAGAAAGCTCTTCAATTATTCAATAATATCATACAGTATGAAGGTATTACTGTCCCCTTCATATAAAGATCCTTGTCACACAACTCACCTTTACACCTTAAACCTGGGTAAATACTACGATTCCCATTTTACAGATTTAGAAACAAAAACCTTGCAACTGTCTGCCGATTTTATGCAAAATAGCAGTAACAGATCACAGAATAGAAAATTACTTTTTTATTATTATTTTTGGATGGACTTCTGTACCTTCCTACTTGCATGGCTAAAGACTCATTAAATTCCTAGTCAGTGTCTCTTAGATGGTTGTGAGAGAATTGCTCGAGAAAGGGGAACTTAGAGAAAAATAGAGCCTAACAGAAGTTATGACATTACAGAGGCTTGCTTGAGGTGAGAGACAGTTAGCACTTCCAGGATGGTTGGGATGTGCGGAATCTACCTCTCCAAGATTCCCTTGGCAAGATAATCTGCTCTCCTAGCAACTCTTAAGAAGAGTAAACGAAGAGTGGAGCAGAACAGCGACACCGTGGTCAAACTTTGTTGGCTTCCCTGCAGAGGGGATAATCTGATGGTGCTGTGCAGATGACATGTGAATGGAGAGTGGAGAGGAGTGAAGACACCACAGCCAAACTCTGTTTTACTCCTTGCAGAGGTGGCAACCTCGTTGTACCGTGCAGCTGATAAGCCACATAGTGTGATGTCTGGTGCTGGGCCAACAACAGTGGCAGATCAGTCCCTTCCGATGGACTTTGTTCAAAATTCTCATTCTAATCTCGTTATAATACCAATACACAACCCCATTCCACTGAGCACAACTGCTCACTAGGCATGCTCTCTAGATTTTCAATTGACTCAGGAGACTTTTTAAAATCAATGAATAACGAAAGTAAATATGACTAGAGTCACTCAAGCTCCACCTAAATGTAAAAGAAAATATACAAAAAGCGAACTAAGGAAGGATATGGTAGGAAGGAAGAATGAGATAAGAACTAGGAAGGAAGAATGGGATGATAAGAATGAAGGAATAGGAACTAAAGAAGAAGGAAGAGGAGAGAGGGAAGATTCCATCATAACTTCTGGATCAGTTGACAGGCTGGACCCCTTTCCTCCCCTCAGGTCAGGACACTGCCTGAGGAGACTCCTCAAGATTGAGAGCCCTCCCCCATCTTCTGAGTGAGTGATGATTGCACATTTGTATGCTAGCCACTAGCTAAGAACCCCATACTGTATAGAGAATTTCCTATATTCACATCCAAATCTTGGATGGACCACTTGTTTTGAAGGCAATCATCGGACCTACAGTTGACAGACTATTGGTGAATCCGATACTGCCAGAGTTGGGCGTATAGATAACACAGTATTGTTACCCCTATTAAGAGATGAGTCCAGCCACCCCCAGTCCCTCTAACTTCTGAGGATCGGCTGGAACGCAAGAGGATTCATCTCTTATCAAATTTTCCCCCCACCATCAAACGCAACAGTGGTAGGCAAGAGGGAAAGGCACTGGTAAAAAAAAGTGTTCTCTTGTTTCAAAGAAACACCTAATAAGAAAGTGTTATGAACTCCAGGGTGAAGAAAACTACATTATCTGTCTTTGTTGAAAGCTTGCCAGTTGAGCAATTGGCTAACTGGAGACAATTCAAAGGTGAGCAGCAGTAGTGGCAAGCAATTTGAAAAGGAAGAGAGATAGACTTGTTCAAGAGAAAAATCTCTCTGGAAGAGTAAGAGATAACAACAAAGGGATTTTATAAAAAGAGATGGTGATCTATTGTACCATTAGTCATTCACAGCATGAAATCATTCAGCTCTGATATTTAAGATGGAACAGGTAGCTTTTAAAGCAAATAAGTGAAAAAAAAAACTTTAATCCAAAGAATAATTAAGCAAAAAAAAAGACTAGCTGAAGTCACTAACGGCACCAAACTAATGGTAGGATTCAGGTCTAGGTTCAGAAACCTGATTTTTTTTGTCTACAATGCAGCTATATGTAAGCTCCCACTACAGTCAGTGAATCTGGAGAGATACTCAGCATATCAGACATAAATATCTACTTTAGTGTCTCTACATCTCTCTCTGGGCTCTGTTGCCTGTAATGACCTGATCTTATCTGCCTGTAGTGAGAGTACGGAGATATAGAGCACATGTAGATCTATTTTAGGGAGTGTTTGAATTTGGAACTGATTCTCACCCTAGATATCTACTCCTTTGGGAAAATTTAGGAACAATGAAATAAGTCCTGCAGTCGTAAAGGGAATTAACTCCATGAGTTGCTCATAGTCTGTTTTACAGCTTCAGGATTGTAACGTTATTCTTTCTCTAATGTTCACTTCTTGTTTTATGCATCTGCAGTAGCTATTATTTGTTGAACAGCTTCTCTGCGGTACATGGACACTGATGTCTGTGTCTCGTACTAAAACCAGGGGGTATTGACCGTGTTTACTACAGCACGAAAGTGGCTGGGTACATTCACAGCAAAGTGGGACAGCTCCCTGATGAGTAAATAACCACCTTCGGAATAATTTTTGAGAAGACTCAGTTACAGTGCAAGAAACCTTTGTCTTGTGAAAAAAAAATAAACAGGAGACCTTTCTGTTAGAGGTGATCAAAGAGAGCAAAATTCTGACAAGGAAAAAATATCAATGATTGATTTGGGGTCTGCAGGATGTTGCCAAGAGACAAAGTCCCCAAGAGTTGCAGGGTGGAATGCAGGGGTGAAAAAGCCCCCCTTGATTGGCAGTTCTTTTCAAGTTTTGTTCTTCCTCCTGCACATATAGTCCCAGATCGGTAAACATACATATATCTTCAAAGTTTTAGGAGACCGTTGTGTAGGAGGAAGTGGTCGGATCAGGGAACGAGAGTTGTTCATGGCTATTCCCAAGACAGCATTGATACTGCCAAAATGTCTAACTGCAACATACTGCCAAAATGTCTAACTTCATAGAGATTCTAGAGAAAACGTTCCACACTTCCCATATGGATTTTTATGAATCATTTTACCAGAACTGTTAAGCTTGGCTTTTATGAAGTTTATAGTTAGTATTGTGGAAGCTGTTTTGTCTTAGGCTCTGAGCTCAATAACGTGAGAAAAGGGCTACTCAGAGGAATGTTTAAGCTATTTTGCAGCACTTTTTAAAAAAAAAACATTTATGATAAGTAGATAAAAATGCTATTGATTTCTACTGAAAAAGTGATAATGTTCAGAATAAATGTAATTATTGTAGGTGCCACTCTAGAAAATGGGAATCAGCACCTTTCATTATGATGAACGGCTCCAAAGAGAAATTCCTTCGTTCTTACTTAATGCACAATGGATAGACTGTTTGTGTCCTTTCTCTCTCCCTTTGCTGGAGACAATAGCAAGTCATTAACAGAGTATGGAAGGAACTGCAATAACTAATATGTTCAGATGTGTGAGGTTGTGAGTTTGACTATTACCTTATTGCTGGAACACGTGGTATGAGCCCTATCAACTTTCTCTTATTTGAATTCAGGCAGCTACCATTCCCCCATATCCTGTCTTTGGCTGTATGCTCCTTTTAAGCATCTGCTGTTCTCAAAGACAAACAAGGCCAGATAACAGGGATGTTTTGGAGCCTCTTTTTCTTTGGAGTCCTTTTTCTTTACCTATTGTCTGTGAAATATGGCAATTCAGGGTCTCCTCCAAACAGATAACTTGGTCTTTATGAGAGTCATCATTTTTCAAAATAATGACTAAATAGTTATTAAATATATTTTATCATTTATAATAATATTAATGTAATTTATTATATTATTATTTATTATTGAGAAGTGTTATCAGGTTTGTTACAATCTGAGAAATAAACAGTTTATCCCACACTTTTTTCTTGTAGGAAGAATACTTTCTTCTCATCATTTCCTTAGCAATGTGTCCCTGAAGGAGCATGAGGAGCTATAGGTACTGCACATGCTGCATGGAAGGACTACAAGGTCCTGCTCTTCCTTTCCTTTGGGTGAGAAACAGCTTTCAGATTAAAATACCTAAAGCCCCGCTGTAAAATTCTGGCAGACAATAGATCAACAGTGTACTGCCAGGTGTCAAAGAGATGCCTTTTTCATCAGCCAAATGTCTGAGTAAAAATATTACCATCTTAAAAACTGCTTGCCATGAGCTTCCTGAGCACTAGAAGGCTCATTCTAGGACTGCCAGTTTATATTTTCATTTTGGCCTCCTGAATGCTTTAGCTCATCCTGTAATATGCTGGGACATGGTGGAATGACCCTGTTGAGGGATTTTTTTTGGCACAATACCTATTATTGCTCCTGCGTCTATCTTTTAACTGAAGAAATGGTATGCATCCATAAAATATTTGCAAAAATATTTATGAAATTATTATTTAAAAAAAAGGAAAGGAAAAGAAGGGATTAATCTTGCATAATAAAACTGAGTCCTAGCACTGCTTTGCCATTTGAATTCTCTTTTAGCTTAGGTAATAGGACCTTACGAGTCTCAAATTCAGTGCCCATATAGGCTACAACTCTTAGCATGTGTCTTTATGGACTACAGACAATGTTTACACACCACAGAATCATTCGATTCAAATGCAGAATCATTTACTTCCCGAATGATGCTTATATTAGATTGAAACCCCATTGTGAAATTCAACCATCTAACAAGACAATCAGTGAAAAGGAGGAGTTGCAAAGCAACGTATATTACTATCCTGTTCCTGTCTCTTTGACATGAAAGGTTATGCCTAGAAGCATACTTCCAGGCCTGTAATAATCCATTAAATGTATTTAAGGCAGATTTAAAATTATATTTTTTCTTCCAGATATCATGATTTATTTGTTGATTCTATGTTAGGTGATAATAGGGCCAAAAATTATATAGAAGAAAAACATTTATGTGGAAATATGAGAAACAGATCAACTAAAAATCCTGTAATGTCTTCTGGCATATTGACCTTCACATACTCATTAAGTGTAGATAAGAACAACAAAGTCATACCCTAGAAGCAGGAGAAAGATAGAGGATAGAAAAATATACTAGAGATTAATAGCACAAAGGCATAATCTTAAGACAGGCTTTATTTTATAAAAATAGTAAGGGAGTTTTAAGGTGAAAAAGTTAAAAGCAAGGGAAATTAAAACAGCTTCTACAAGTCAGTTTTGTTCTGAAAGGTTAGAACTGCCTTTCTGACTTTACGTTCTTAGTTCTATGCCTCAGTACACTTTCATTGTTCTGGAATTGTTTTGACTCTGCTGTTGATTCTCCATGTAATTGTTGCATATTGTTTATACTCTCTATTTATTTCAATACTCTTTTTTCATTTTGTTACTTTATTTGCTGTTTCAGGCATTACTAGGCAATTTCAGCAATATGCACATGCCTCAATAGTACCAGTTATTGCAGCTAATGACATGCAAAGTTGCAGAAAGCAAGCTTGGATGCCATTTATTCTGCAACTTTATGTGACTAAATCATTGCAGATAAAGGAGATGGAAAAAAAATCTAGTAGGTTATCTATTCGGGTCAAAATAAGGATTCCACCTTTCCAGACTTACAAGACTCTAATCTGAAATAGCACAAGCTGGATAAAACTTCCTCTGTGAGATTTCCGAAGGTGGGAGGAGGAGTAACGGTTGCTTTCTGAAAATCAGATCACTTTTAATAGGCTTGTTGAGATAGATACTGAGGCTGTGAAAAAAAACTTAATCTATTTAAAAACTTTGATCTTAAATTTATATGTTACCTTAAATTACCTTAGAAACATCATCAGTGGTTTGCCTCTGGCTGACTTAGAACTTGTACAGGTCTTAGATAATTAAAGACCATTATCTGGGCAACATATTCTCTATTAACTGTGATGTCTAATCAGACTTTTTGAAAGAGTCCTGCAGTCCTTTCAGGATGCTGTGGAAAGTTAATATAAGGAAGAAATACTGAACAAGAAATAAAAATGACCTAAAAATGATTAAGTATATTTAGTGCACAAGAGAGGTACTAGACAGATGAATTCAGAGCCCTGAGTTCTCCATTCAAGCACAGATGACTACAATAAAGACCAAGTGCCAGAAGTGTCTCTTCACTGCAGGGGGCTGAATCAATTTCATTCCCCTTACTCATTTCACCCTTGCCCACTTTCTGAGGCAATTAGCAAAGGGAGCTATTCAGCAGCAGCTGTGATAATGCCTTTATTGTTGTTGGTGGTGTTTATTACACCCCTCTCCAGGAACGAGCTGAGAACACAGGAGATACAGGCCACCAGATGCTGAACAATGAGCAGTTTGTCCTGTTTGCACTCAGGCAACTTGTTTCAGAAGTCTAGCTTTGCCGCTAATGAATCCAATGTCTGGCTAGTTTTATCACGAGTGGCATCTAGCAATAGGCATCTGCTAGGGAAGGGAAGCACAGTTTGCATCTCACCAATATTTCCTAGGGAAAGCTCCCATGTTTTAATATCTGACACTCTTTAGAGTTACTTTTTTCCTTATATACGTTACAGTTCAGGATCTGATTGACATATTCCTTGCATTGGCTGTAAATCTGCATGCTTCCATTTGAGTTCATTTACTAATCTGGATTTACAAGGAATGTCAGAGAAGACAGAGAATGCTTTATATCTTGTTTTTACCTTATATTTCTACTTGAAAGTGAGATGGGTAGGTTATTTTGGGGGTGATAAGAAACAAATACAATCTGCAAATGCCTAAAATGCAGACAAATAAAATCAGAAAGAATTGCACCTCAAATGACATGTAAAATGTTATTTTTTCTACTGCAAGTGGAAATGAGAAAATTAGCATTTTGAGACAAGAGGATCTAGAAAATACATGTACTGTGTCTATGATGTGCTCCCTGACACCCACAAAAGCATAAGTGTATATAAATATTGTACAGGTGCTTCCAAGAAGAAGAAGCATGACAAGGGCTTTAAGGAATTGACCAACCTTTCAATATAGCTATAGATTGTGAATACAATACAAATACAATACAATACAAATGACATAACATTTGCAGTATTATCCAATCCTTAGGTAGCTGGATGCCCAATATACTTTCTGTGTAGTCCTCTAAGTACCTGAGGAGCAATTTTGGGAACAAATTTCTGTTGGAGTTGTGGTTCTTTGGAAGAGGACACCACTGTGAGAGAAACTCTTGAGAGCAATGAACCTTCAACTGGCTGAGACGGCTAAATTACCTGCCTATTGCATCCAGGAGAATGAGAGTGTAAAACTTTCTTCCTGCAATTGAATGATTGCCATAAAATTCATACAAATAAAATTTTCTATAAAGAAAAAAAATCTTTTCTATAAAAGTCTAAAAGCTTTCTCTGAATAAAAAATGTGGCTAAAATGCAACCTCTAACCAGAGGTTTC
This sequence comes from Tinamus guttatus, assembly GCF_000705375.1. The sequence goes on from NW_010586478.1 coordinate 182,555, forward strand.
AATGAATTTATAATTGGGCAGGTTATTTCCTACCCTTTTTTAAAAAAAGCATCAATTATTTTTGATCACAATTTTCATTCAGTGAGGACTTGAAAATACTTTTGCCATGAAAGAAAGGTTGTGGGATCTCTAAACCTTGGATTACTCCTTTTTTAAGCCAAATCTGAACTTTATCCTCATACCAGTTTAGAGGGATTTTCAGACTCTTAGGAGCAATATAAAAATGATGTCTTTATAATGGTTAACCCTCTTAAAATGTCCTTTCCAATCCCAGCCCAATCTGCTATTACTTTAAAGGTTGCAAAGTACTGATGGTTGATTAAAATCTAGATTTGCAAGAGCTTGATAAAACCTATACAGCATGTAAGCTTCTTTAAAAATAAGTGCAGAGTTCATCAGTCTGTAGAGAGTTTCTTAAATCTCCGGGAAATAGAGATTGTTGCACGAGAAAGTGTGAAAAAATCCTGTGGAAGTAGCAGTAGAAGGGAAGCAACTGGTCAGCCAGAGCAGTTTTCTAATGGAAAAAGAGATTAAGACAAGATTACAGTTGTTCCACAGATAACAGAGAGGAGAGAGTAAATATGCTAGCAACAGATGCTCTTCTTAAGACAAAGGTATGTCCTTGCCTTATAGAGACTTAGTACCAACATTGGAAAAATACAAAATGTATACATAATAAGAGGCAATCCAAGTGCCTGCTATCCTGGGCAAATGGTCCTCTAGGGGTGTCGAGTTCAAATTTATTGCAGAAAACAAATGAAATTATAACCAACATGTTCTAGCATATAAAGTGAGTTTTACTGGAATTTACAGATTCCCCTGTGAGAAAGATCAGCTGGATCAAATGGAAAAGAGGTGGCCAGTAAAACCAGTGGCAGGATGTCCAGGGAGGAACATCTCCCTGCTCAAAGATGCCTCTTCTCATCAAACCACTTGATGAAGAAAGGATTTTTCTTATTTCCTTGCAAAGCTGATCAATCCCAGGATTCTCCCTGCAGATTCTTGTCTTCACTCTGTCTTGTTTAAAAATGATACAGGAAGCTTAGTGGGTCAATGACGATGCCAGTCTGCACCTTCTTGCCTGAGTAATCCTGGGAGGATAAGAGACAGTGGTCGTTTCTCTGGCCAATCTCTGTCTGAAATGCTCTTTTTCCCTGAAATCATTCATAAGACTTGGCAGGATGTTGAGAAGGAGATTTATATTCATTTGAGAAGAACTCTTGGTGGAATTTGAGAAAATGCCTGCAGAAGGAGGGAATTTGCTTGCTAAAGATTGGGAGGGGGATGTCAAAACTATAGCTAAATATAGACTTCTGTGCAGACTTCAGTGGCTTTTCTACCTTTTAGGAACAGGTGATTCCACTGAGAGTGCAGTAGGAGGATGCTGATTTAAAATAGAATAATTTTATCTATTCTGCTTTACAGGCTTAGGAACTGGATGATTTCTTTCATTTATTACCTCTCCATAGCCTGGCACAGCAGTGGCAGCGCAGCTTGTTGGTGAGCGCTCTGTGCAGTAGGTAGGGAGATTTCTTTTCATGAATGATGCAGCACCAGCTGCTGCTTGTGAGAACAAGCACTTCACCAGAGGATGAATGTAAACATCACATAAATCAGCACTGATTTCACCTGTCATCTCAAACAACTGCTAAGATGATGCTTATTTCGTAAGGTACCGTTATATGCCTTAAATCTACCAGAAATAATAGTCCGATGCAAAGGTCATTGGTGCTAATAGGATGCAGTATAACTTTATTTTGTTGGAAATCATACCTGTTTCCCTATTTCTTGATCTGGACTTCATTATTCTCATTGTGGGTCTAGAGGAATCTTGGGCAAATAATAGAAGTGCAGCTATTATTTCTATGAATAGAATTCTTGTAATTTTGTGATCTTATTACAAAGCCTCTAGTGTTGCAAGTAAGCTGGACAGATTTTTAAAGTTAGTTAACACCTTAGATTTGTGATATTCCTTTCCCAGTAGTTTTCAGTCTCTTTTTCCAGCTTTATTCATAAGTAATTTTGTTAAGTTAAAGTACTAACCTTCTTACACAGCAGTTGTCTTCAGACATGCATGATCTGTGTATCTGTGGGTAATGGAATGAGGGACAGAGTGGCAAAGTTGTCTGAGGGATTTTTTGGTAACTAAGTGGTAATATTTGAAATTTTAAGATGCTAGATGAGTTGCAAGACAAGTGAAGATGTATTCCTTGGGAAAGCAGATAACAACAGCCGAGATATATGATTAGTGCAATTCTTAATAAAGACATCATTTCAGTATATTTATTATGTCATTCATTTGAAAGTTAGTGACTGTATAAAGAAAAAATGAAATGAAATAGCATTTAATACAAGTTCCTGTTCTTTATTGAGGACGATTATATGGCATTTTCACAATGAGGTAAATGACATTCCTTGTTTTTTTTGGGAAGTTTTGCAGTAGATAATTAAGAAATAAAGTTACACTCTCCATTTTCATTGCTCAGATATGATGAAAGTAGTTTTTTTTTTTCTTTTTCCTTTTTTTCTTTTTTCTGTGTCCTTTGCTATGAAATCAAGCTAAAACAAAAGTCTGTGTCTTTGAAGTAGTTTTTAGCAAAGTACAGCACTGGCTGTAAGCTTCCTTGGAATTAACGGATACCAAAGCAAAATATTGATCCAAAACTTCAAACAGGTTGTGGAAACCGATGATGCCATTTGAACTACATGGAGATATACAAATATATATATATATATATAAAGAACTTATTTGTCATAGCATGTCCTTTGCTTACAGATTATCATCATGTAGACTAAACAAAACTAGAGAATATTTTAGGTATACCATTTTTGATTGTTTGAAATAACTATAATTTAGACACAAGCAGGTACCTACATTTCATTAGAAAATATTTGAATTAATGATTTGACCAAAGCTCATAACTTTATGACACATTATCTTAGCTATGCTACCTTCTCTAGCTTCTTTCTGATTGGAGAATGGACCAATGCTGTAAAATCAGATTGACAATTCTGCGACTGAAACTGAGACATGGCATGTAAACATTTTCCTACAGCAAAGTGTCTTTGTCTGTCAGACTGTAAAACCCCACAGGAGCACTAGAATAGAATAAGGAACCCTTAAATCCAGAAGTCTTTCCAAGAAGAAAACAACAACATCTGAAAACCAAACCATCACATCTAGCTGTCCACACTTATGCTTAGAATGGCACCAAAAGAGTAAATCGTCCCCCAAGATAGAGTGGGAAAAACTATGATTTTTGTGGTTTCACCTTCAATTTTTATTGCGCTTTACAAAAAGAATAAAGACAAAAGAAGGAAAGAAACTGCTTTCACAACAAAAATATCAGCTTGTCTATGCAAAATTTATCAAGAAATGTGAACACTACCTCTTTATTTCCACCAGAAAAGTTGTTATGGTAAATACTGGTAATTTATATTGCAGAAAACCTGCAAGTACTCATTTAGGGATTTGTAAAAAGTCTCTAGAACGCAAACAAGTCTTTATTTATCAGTATATTTATTTTTCAGTGGTTTCCTTGTGCACCTGTCCGACTATATCTCCTGCTTGTCTCTAAAACATAGATTATAAAATGCTTTGCTCATAATGGCATGACTTTCCATTGCTAGCTCTCTTACACATAACACAATACCAGATAATTATAGCAATAATATTTATAGTTATTAGAAGAACAGATTATTAGAGATTGGGTGTTTTCCAGCTTTCTCATATTTATGGGAAAGAATAACAATCCTTTTGCATTTTTAACTTACATGTTTTTAGACTTACTTCTTACTGTAAGTTTACTAGTCTTCTGATTTAAACCTGTAAAAGCACAAAATAAGTCAGACCTTATAGGACCTTTCTGATGCATGTGAATGTTATATGTATGAGTTCTCTTAATTACTTATATGAATTGAAATCTCAGTATAGTTACCTGTGGAAATCATTACTATTATTGCTGTTTGTGAAGTCGAATCAGTGTAGGATAGGAACAAAATTTGAGAGATGATAATTTTGCCACCCATTCCTGAAAAAGAGGGCAGTACTACTGGAAGACACTAAAGCTTAATCTACCTGTAAGAAACCTTATGTTTAGATAGCTCATATAAAGAGGAATTTACTGAAGTTGATCAGGGTTTAATCCTGATTTTTTAAAATGTGGTATGTATTACTAGATAGTAGTATAATCTTTACTTTCAACTAAAAATTTAATGTATTATGAAATACATATGTCTTCAAGATAGAAAAATGCTAGCAGTCCTTGGATTACTGCCTGAGGAGGCGGATACAGTAAGCATAGTCAAGCTGCTCAAAAGAAGCAGCCATCCAAAATATGACATTGTCAGTCATCTTAAAAAAGATATGTTTAGAAATTTCTTAAATGAACACTGCCTCACAAGTGAAGGGGCAGAACAGAAGGGAAATAATCTCCATTCCTCAAGATATTCCAATTTCACATTTTTTGCTATTGTTATTGCCCAAATGAGAATGAAAAGATGAGTTTGTCTGTGAATATGTATATATATATGCATATCATACAGATTATATATGTGTGTTTATATATATATATTCAGCTTTCAACAGCACTAATGCCTTGCAAGGTGCAGGTTCAAGACAAAATATAGACAAAGTATAGAGCTCTATACCAGCTGATTAAAAATGAAATACTTCATATTCCTACTTTTCTCCAGCCTGGGAAACTAAAAAATGAATAAATAAGGGAACAGCCTAAAAGAGAGCATTCTGTCTTCATTTACTAATGAGAAATAAAATTGCAGCAAAATTGAATTTCTTACCCCTAAAGCCCCCAAACTTTCTTTGTAGAAACTTTATTTTCCAAATGAAAACAAAATAATTCTGATTGATAGAAAATTCTCAGAATTGTCTAGAATAGAGAAGACTTCTGTTGGTATTTTATGTTGATTGTTACAGAACATTCCAGAAAACCATAATCCAAGTAGAAGTTCACGGAATTCTAAATCAAATAAATAAATAAGCCAATAAATAAAAAGTCTATACAAACCCATGGAAGAGAAACATAAAACACACACATAAACCCATACGAATATAATCCTACAATGTGTTCCTACAAGAAAACAGAAGATACTAGAGAGCATCCACTTTTTCTTCAAAGCCTCCCTCACTGGAAATGGTTGAAGATAAGTTCTGGCCCAGACAACTCGAACTATAGGTATAGTTGTTTCCTCAGCTGTTCTGAACATGACTTCTTGTTACTCCTGTCTGCAACTGCATGGCTTTCAGGAAATGAGCAGACACAAAGGAGAAGCAATGCACCTCCATATACACCCCAAGAAAATAAACCACTAGGTTTGTCTGTGAATGGAATAGCAGTATAACATACATATGGGCTGTGTTTTGATTGCAGTGCAGCTTTTAATATAGCAAAGGATAACATTGTCCTGATTTGCTTTAGTGGCAACGCAACGTGTATGTGACGTGTTGAATCTCAGCTGTCTTGGTGCTATTAGATAATAAGCTTTCTCTCTTTTGGTGACTTTTAGTTGTGTTGGAGAACTTGATGCACATAGCAGCAGCTCTACAAGCTCAGATGAAATGTCTACCTAGATCAGCATACTGTTTCTGACAGTGGCCAAAAGGAGATTTAGGGCAGAGTTTGTGAACAGAAAAAGCAAAGAGTGATACATCTCTGCACCATCCTCACACCTCCAAAAGTTCATCCCTCAGACAGAGGAAACGTTTTAGTATTTGATCTGCCTAGACAGAGTTATCTGCCATTAGTTTTCTTATTTTTAACCTGAATTTTGGCATGAAACAAAACATTCCACATTTTAACCACACTGTGCAAAGAACAAATTTTTAAAAAGACTGCCAGCTTCTAGCTTAATTTGATATCTCCCTTCTCTTGTAAAGGAAGAGGCAATGAATAGGCATCATCTATCCATCCTTTCTCCCAATGAAAACCTCGGATATCATAGCAGATCAATACACAACAGGAAAATAGCAGTATGCAGCTCACTTAACCTTGTACAAAGCGGGTGGCATTGCATCGGAGACATGGAGGTTACAAATGAGCAGATACCCTGCTCTTGGCAAATTATCAGTTTGACTTAACACAAAAATAGGAGTGTTTCTCCTGGTACCTGTCGCTGGTTTTCTGTCTCCAGCCTCAGTCTGGCTTCTACACATCTTCTTGTCTCCAGGAAGGCTTGACGTTGTGCGCGGTCTGATAGGTAGCTAATGAAGATTCCTGCGGTGTTCATACACATAAATAACACGGCCTGAGCTGCTATCTGCAAAGAACAACAAACAGGATTTGATCAGACAATGGAGGCCATTATATCTGCTTGAAAAATAAGATGTGAGAGAAGGAATGAGTGCTCTGCAGCCGTGCGGTCTGTGAAACTAAGCAGTTAAGAAAGTTTTTTAAAAGGGAATCTCTTGGATCTTAATTAAAGGCATAAAACACATAAAATTCTCTCTGTCTTGAGGAAGAAATATGTAGTATTTGGGGGCATTAAACTCTAGCTGAACCACAAATAATGTTTCCAAGAACTGACTCACAAGGCTCTAGTCAAGAATGATTACAAACTTAATTAACAATTTGTTTTCGCCTCTTCTGTAAAATGCAACTTTGTGATCCGTTTTGCAACTTAGTTTGAGAACAAAGCCATATTAAGGAAAACAAAGAGTGTCAATTAGCTAAAAATTAATATCAGTGATAATAGTTATTCTGTTGTTATTGACCAAATTAAATAAATTCGTTTTCAGCCAATGCCAAAACACCAACTCCCATAATCTGAATCCTGAACTGTTCAGAGGAGGAGCTGAAAGGTTATATTTGTGCAAACAGACCTCTCTCTTCACTGATGCCTGAGTAAGAGCTGGAAGATGCAGTCTCTTTTACTTGTAGAAGATACATCGCAGTTTTTCCTTTTGACATATAAACTTAAAAGAGCTAAAGACATAGGGATCCTTGGTCTGGGTAGATGCCAGCGGATTATTTGTCTTTGATAAATACCTGTTTGTGCTTTGTTTGCGTGTGAGGTAGAGCACACAAACACTACTGAAGTGAGGATTGTTTGGAAAACAAAGTGGGAAATGTGCAATGTTTGAGTGAATCCTCAGCAGAGCATGGATCTGCAGTCTCAGCCCCTTCATCCAGCCCCCCAAATTTCTGATAGTGATTATGAGTTCAGATGAGCTCCTCTCAGTTCTAGCATCAGCCATTGTTTTGGGAAGGGGAAGAGTGGAAATTAAGTAAGTCCCAAAGTCCTTAAATTCCTCAAATGCAACATTCTTGGCCATGTTAGGAAAGTCCAGGTCTCCCTCACTTCAGATCCTATCTCTGGCAGTGGCTAACAAGAATGACTAGGTCAAAGTACAAGTTCTACACTAGGCAGAAGTACAAGAATAAAGGACAGTTTCAGTGATATTTTGTCAGAAGAGTTTTGTAGACTCCAGTAACTTGAGGGTGAGAGACATCAAGGGTAATATTTTTTGTAATGATATTTGATAAACAATCTCCCCAATATGAAAGTTTTGCTTATTCTAGTAGAAGAGAGGAAACATTTAGTGGAACTCGTGAATCATATTGAGATGTTGTACCTGAGATCTGCAGGTCTCTCTTTTCCCATTCTTGGTTGTTTACAAAAATGAAATCTGATACCAAACCAAAGGCATTTGGAAGAATCTTCAGCTTTAACTGTTCCTGTATTTCTGACTTTGGAGCATGGCCTCACAATGGCAGGGGGATTTCAGGAACAGTTTGTAAGCCATGATTAAATAAGAATGTACATCCTAACTCTAATGAAAGATCTATCTAACTTATGCTAATAAGAGACACTTAGGCAAAACCTGTGAGAAGTAGGGCATGATTACAACAGTCTTAGTTTAGTACATCTTCCTAGCTTCCAGGATCCTGTGGTTTATAACACCTCTGATCTGGAATTGGTATATTCTGTCCATCTGTTTAACAACCCCTAGTAGATCTACTATATGCATTCTTTTTGCTAATATCTTTTTGAAGTTAATTACACATTTGGCCCTATTTCATTCAATGACAAAGATTTCTATAATTTCACTAGGTACTTTGTGATAATAATGTTTCCTTTTCTTTGCTTTAAATCACTGCCTTGTCAGGCAGTGTCACTTGTTCGAGTGCCCCCTAATGCTTATAATAAGAGAACGGGTGACTAATCATTCCCCATTCATCTTCCTCTTAGCAGTCATCATGTTATTGATTTATAGAATATCCTCCCTTAGCCTTTTATTTGTGAAGTGGAAGAATTGTGAATTATTTAGTCTCACTCTGTTTAGACATCACTCCATCTCTCTGTTGATTGTTTCTTCCCTTCTTGCCTTCTTCCCCTCTATCTTGCTCTGTTCTGCTGGAAACTGAGCACCCCAGACAAGCCTCCTTTCATGTTTGTTCCACAGTAAAATAGAGAATGCAGTTGCATACTCCATGACATAACAGGCTACCAATAGACATATGATGAGCTAACACAAGAAAAAAAACAGTTCAAAATTATGTGGTGCAGTAGGACAGCTGAAATCAGCAGTGGATGGATGGAGAAATCAACATTAACCCAGAAGCAGTAGCACGGTACTCTTGTCTGCTTGCAAATTCCTGAAGTTCCAATTTATGCCCTTCTCTGCTTTGAACTGGTGCCACTCACTTCAGAAAATCTCCTTAAAGCAATGCAGTAGAATTTGGCCTTATATTAGATTTCATGAGTGCATAATTTGGTTTAGATAAAGGTAATTATGGAAAGTTTGCTACAGGTAAAATAACAGTTTACTCAACTGAAGGTACAATCTGCTTTCCTTTAACATAGTCAGCTTTAAGCCAATTGAAAGAGTTAAGTGCTGTGCCTGGCACAGGTGTTAATTGGTGGTTCTTTTTAATTGAACAAACAAACCAAAAAGACACAGAAGACTTGAGTCCCTTGTTTGCCCCTCCTTTTTCCTACAGCTTACTGTGTCCAATTCCAGATATCTTGATGGATTTTGTACTCCATATCAGGGACATGAGCCAAGACAGACTGTGTTTTCATAAGCTGTGCACAGTTTCATATCTTTCTCACTGACCTGAAGATAGAACAGCTGAGGTATAGGGCGAAAAAAATAGAATATCTTTTCACAGCATTTATGAGCCCTTTAGTCTATTTGGATCTTGCACAGCACTGAACTAGACAGTTGTAGCAGTGACAGCAAGTGATCTTGAAAAACTATGAATGATATATTTTGCTGTCAAAGAGGGCTCCAAGGAGGTCTGCTCCTTGGATTTTGTAAAAATGCAAAAACAAGGCAGCCATCATCACACTGCTGATGGGTGCTACAGGGCCAGCACCATCTCTCCTGAACCTAGTTATAAATATCTGTTAAAAATGTTACCCTAAATTTCTGCTTCTCCCGTGTTTCTCATAGGAGGGGATTACAAGCTTAGTTTACAGAGAAATCACTTGTCAAATCAAATTTACATTTATAAAGTGTCTTGGTGAAAGCACTTTGCAAAGGCAACACAAAAAACAAAGGAAGGCAATACAAGGAGAGGAAGCAGGTCAGACAAGAAAGATAATTTAATATTCAAAAGTACACACAGATTCAAATCTTTCTTTTCGTCTCCTTTTTTGTCTGTCATATACTCTATCAAAAGCACTTTGCCAAGGCAGTTAAAAAACAAGGTAACATTTTGAGTAGATTTGGGAATCTCTAGATCTCAGACAAAAATAGAAAATAAAAAGCACTGGACCCAGCTGGCAAGAAAGAAGTATTAATCAAAGCAGGCACTGTATGGCAGAGTAAGAGAACAGGGAAAGGAGAATTGATCAGAAAGCTAGTGAAGTATCTCAAAAAGTATATTACTAAGTGGCAGGTGAATCACAGCCACAGAGAGATGATCAAGACACAATTGAATGTATTTCAGGAGACAGGAAATTCAGTAGGATAACGGTGACAGAGTTTGAGTTCTTGAGAGCAGAACTGGACTATACCTAACAACAATAATTTGTAGGCATTTCTTCAATAAAAAGCACTAAATTTCACTTGACTTGATTGGGAGTTTATGCAGAGTCCTGTGAGTTTATGAAAAGCTGAAAGTGAGTTGGACACCCATTTGCAAAAAGTTTTGAAACTTCAAAAATTTTAACTAAAAATGCACTTTCATTCTGTTACATTTCTTCTTTGAAAAGATGCAGTTGCCCAAACAGAGAATAAAACCCCTAAGGACAACTGTACAGTCCTCCATTTCAGAGATTTCTGAGACTTTCCAGTCATAGAAGTGTACAGTGGTTGCTTGATTTCCTCCATAATCCAAGGAATAGCATTAATGGACACACAGAAATATTCCATAGATCCAACAGAGGGGAGAGGTGGTTGTCAAGTGTTCGCTAAATCTCAAAGAGACTGATTGCCACAAACTATCTTCATTAAGAGTAGTTCAACCAGTTGTAGCATATATTCATTTGGAAACCACAGTAGAGAAGGAAGAGATAAAGTTTAGGAGCTTCTGTATTACTATCACCCTCCCCAAAAACAAACAAACAAACAATCGAACAAACAAACCCCGAAACTAAAAGAAATCTGAAAAATAAAGAAATCATTTCCAGCATAATTTCCAGTCAGAATTTCTCAAGGCAGATCAATACTAACACACAGAAATTTCATTAATTCCTGAATGGAGCCCTTGGGAAATTGTTTAATTCTTTTCCTATTTTGCTTTCTAATTTGGGGTAGGTTTCAACAACGGATTAAAGTAGCTTTTGGCTGTTTTGAAGAAGCGGAGACGGAAAGCTGTTGTGCTTCTTTAAGAGTGTTTTCAGTACGTGCCACATAAAGAAATGGTTGCTATGGTAATTATTATTGGTTAATTAGGTTTGGAGAAGCATTTTGATTCATCATTAGTTGTTTAACTAAAAATAGCAGCTTGCCACAGGTTGTTTTCTGTAATTAAAATGCCTCAGAAACCTCTGTACCCTCTCTCCTTTCACTATCTCCATAGTTAAGTTATTCTGAGGGAAACTATCTTATGCTCTTATCAAAAGACTATAAGAACTGATCAGCAGGCATGATGTGCAGATTGACTGAGAAGTGTGGGATTTGAGACCAAAATGCTGTGCTTTGTATAGAGGAGGAACATCTGGCAGTGCAGACGCCACCACTCACTCTTACTGCTGGGACGTGGCAAGGCGCTCTGCCCAGCTGAGCCCATGATTTTATGAATCAAAGCATTTGGCAGCAAAACTCGAAGGTACCTGCGTGTCTGTGCTGCCTCTTGCCCACCTTCATCTCACCGCACAGCTTCCTCTTTGGTGTGCCAGATCAATTATTTGTGGGACCATACTGTGAGCTATATCAGGGAACTTGGCCAACTTAAAAAAGCAAACATTTGGTGTTGGCAGTGATTTTCCCATCTCGAGCAGCCACCTGATTGAGCTCACAGCACAGCCTGCGTAGGGAGAGGAAGCACGTGAATGTGCAGAAGTTGGCATGGCAGCCGACTCATTAACCCCTAATTGCTGCTGCCTTATCATTAAACCACCTTGCCCAGAAAGGTGCCCAAACTCTCATGACTCTCCAGAGAGCTTGCACGTCCCTAATTCTCTATGCTCCATATTCTCTATACAGTGTGTAAGTATAGCAGATGTTCTGCAGCTACTCACAGCTGGAGTGAGTGCCAGCTCTTTTATCTGATGCCAATAGATACAGTTTACTGAAAGGCAGGATTATAACTCACATCCGAGAAGACAGACATAGTGAAAGGGATGTTGTTTATTCATGATAAGTTTAGTAAAGCACACAATGTGGTGCTTGAGAGAACTCTTTTTTTACTTACCCTCTAAATGTGAAAATGGATATTTTTGTAAATAACGAAAAAGTCTTTCTTTTGTTTGCATTAAATCACAGATTAATGGAGTTCTTGAATTCAGAAGGGAGTCTTTCAATATTCAGTTCTCCACTGGGACACGGTCAGGTTCTTAGAAAATTCAGGCCTTATTTAGGCCTCCAGGATAGTTGAGTTCTTCCAAGAATGCTGCCGTTGTGCCTTTAGAGCAGGTACTGGAGGACTTTGCTATGTACTTAGGGCACTGTCTGATCCTGAATGGGCATAAAATCTATAGCCTGCAGTACAAGCTACGTTGTCTATCAAAACGCAGGACGTACCTCATTAGATTACTGACAATGAGAATATCTGGTCTCAGAAATGTTTTTCTTCATATTTTTGCAAAATAGTTTAACTTAACTATTGCTCCTGCATTTCTAATTGGTTAGAAAATGAAGACTTTTTTCCATATGAGCAGGGATACATCTGCATAAAACCAGTTGTTCTAGTTCAAGCTGGAATTCAGAAATGTCTTTAATATTCAAAATACGAGATTTGTTTTGCTGTTAGAAAAATCGCTATTTACTTTTTACTTTCCTTCTCAGTGAATCTATTAGAAATGCAGAAAATTGAGTGTCTGAGTAAATTGTTCATAGATAACCCAAAACATACAATTTGTCAGATCAGCTTTCAGTTATGGCAGAGTTTTGCAACATGATGTAATAGAAAAAGGTTTTCAGGAAAATTTTGTTATATCAGACATATAGGAGCTGACCTAACTTGAGTGACGCACAGAAGCAGGTGAACAAATACTAACTCTGATAATGCCATTAAACAGCTCTAAATGACAAATCATTTTCAGCATGTGACATTTAGAGTCAATGTAACATTTAGGATTCAGGCATAAAATTCAGAACAATATATATTATATATATGTTTTAGTCTAGGATTGTTGATAGAATTCTCTTGGTGCTTTTCTTTTTACAGGTGTTAAAGTGACTAGACATCAAGGATTTTCTGGGACAGTGGCAATATCAGGATCATAGCTCATGCATCCAGGTGAATAAATAGATATAGATAAATGACTTTCATTTTTAGGAACTGGTCTCTATGTCTAAAGAGTACTTTAGTCTACTGGACCCTTATCTAGAAAATGCTCCTGAATCACACAATGATTTCTCGTAGTTGCATCTCACATTCACTGAGCATCACAGAACTCTTTTCTCATCGCTTTACACAAAGGATTCTATCAGATACCAGAAATCTTCCTATTTTGAGCAAAAAGTCTCTGCTGAGGTGAACGGCATCCCGTATTCACTGTTTTCTATGTATTGGTTAGATACCATCCCCCTCTACTCTGAGACAACAGCATGCAAGGAAATTCCAGGAAGTCTAAAACTAAACCTTCCAGATATCATCATTTTCTTCTTAAAACTTCACTTCTTTTTGTGTATTTAAGTAAACTTAAAAAGCTCATAGGAATCTCCCCCCTTTTTTTTCTTTTTTTTTTCTAAAGATGCTTATGCGTAGCTTTGAAACCATTACACATCTAGTACAGATTTATTTTTAGTTATCTGTGATTTTTACCCAAGAGTAGATCATGTGACTATCTCTACAAAACAGCAAAAAGACAAGGCCCAGCACAAATTTCTGCCCAGAGGAGAAGCACACAGGGAAGAGCTGCTGGTAATCATGGTGGTTTAGGAGACCACTGAAGTAAGGGCATTTTGTTGCTCACTGCTTGGGAGGGGCAGGAAAAGCTCCTGTGGAGTTCTCCTTTTTGTGCTTTCACATTTCATACTTATGGGAATCAATCTGTCTGATGCTGAAATATCCCCTATATATTTTACACAGAAGTTGACCTGCCTTCTGAGCTTCACAATTACTGTTCAAGACAAATACCAAGGTAATTGCATTTAATAGAAGTCACCTTCCATTCAAAACCTCTAGAGAAAATAGTTATACTTAATAGAAGTTGCAGAATCTACGCAATGATTTATGGTGAATTAATCTGATATTGGGAAGTGCATTCACAATATTCTAGATCTTAGGAAGGAAAAATCCCTCCAGCACTGGTGGATCAAGCTTACCAAATACCGCTTTTTCCTCCTCTTGCATTAAACATAGACATCTAAACTGTAAATATCTTTCCTCCACTCCTGAGCTATCAATATCCAAAAACCAGGCATTGGACTCCACAGCTTATTTTTCCGTGACAAACTCTAGCAGACACCCAGTCTGGGAATGCCAGAGACCACCACTAAGCATGAGGGTAAGCCTGGGCAGCTTAAAATAGAGGCTTCTGAAATAATCACTTTTGGAAATTTTCCCAAAATCATTTCAATTGTTTTGTCTAAGTAAAGGCAAGATAACTAAGGCAGAAGAGCTTCTAGTACTTCTCTTAATAGATTACACAACTCATTAGGAGGAATGGTGGAGAATATTTTATTAAATCTGCTTTGCAGCATTGGGAAGAGCTTAACTGCATTTTAAGAATTAGGCAGTCTATATTTCCACTAGCTGCATTCATAGTGAATGTTCTGCACAGTTGTTTTTACTGCTCTAGATAATGGCTTTTATCCGAAATAGGATGTCAAAACTGAGTGAGGGATAATTATGTTTGTATGGCTGACAGCCATTCATCTTCTCTGAAACACTTTGTTGCTATCTTCCTCTGATCAAATGCATGTGTATTGCAACAATTACCTGGGATACATAATCTACATCTCTTCCCAGTGGAATTGTCAAGCCTCATGATTTATATGGTGGGGACACTGTTTTGGTGCATTCTACAGAATTATAGCAGCAACCTGCACAGGAGAAGCTTTCCATGTTTCTCCCTAGCAATGTTATGCAAGGCCGTGCACGTTTTTCTGTGAATTATCCAGCTGAGGCCATAAATGGGGAAAAGAAGTAGGCTTTTTCTAATGATTTTTCCCTTTTGTTTTGCAATGGAAAAGGAAAGTAATATCAAAAAGCAATAACCCTAAATCCATTCTTAGATCCTGTATCAATAAATAAAGGCTGTCTAGTGAAAGGTACTTTAGTCCAGGTGAGCGTGAGACTAATGACTCTACAAAAGTAAATTGTTTTAGGTAAAATAGTACTGAAAACACTGGTAATGAAAAATGCATGAGGGATATCGTAGCCTTGAGTATCTTTTTTTTTTCCAAACAATAGCTGTCCTTCAAAGCCTGGCTCTGCTATGAAGGGAAGTTCAGCTTTTTGTGAGAATCAGTGATACCTGCTGACAATCGAACAAACAACCCATCACCCCAGGTATTTCTTTTTTTATACCATTACCCCGACTAAGCCAAAACCGTCATGGAAAAAAAAAAAAAAAAACCAAGCAAACAGACTCTTTGCACTTAAATAACTATTTTTAATGAAATCCCAATGTCAAGGCTAAACTTTTCCCAACAGTCATTTTGCACAGATGTCAATAAAGATGAATCTTGGCCCACAGACTCTGCTATGCATTGAGGTGTGGGACCAGAAAGGTAGGCTAGAGCTTGCCTTTCAGATACCAGGGCAGGACTGCAGGTTTGATAAATGTGAAATAATAAGGCAAGTAATTCCTCCCTTGAAATTTCCCATTATGGCTATTATGTTTTCATTTTAAGACATTTTTGAAAAGGAACAAGGGACCTTAAAAGCACAAGTGCAATTAATATTATCTATCTATCTATTTATCTCTAATCTTTCTCAGTATCTCCTTTTGTAACTGACAGAACTAAGTAGTGCCATTTTTAAAGTCTTTTCCTATCAGAACAGCAAGAAAAATAACGACTGAGGTTGTCAGCTGTTCTTGATGTTTATATTAGGCTGTGAACATGAAAGATCATAACACCTGAGGACTGCCTTTACTTTGGAGAATTCATGGGTAAAATAAAAGTGATGGATAGTATTCTGACTTGCCATCTTGTGCTTACTAAACTTAGGAGAATGCAGAGATTTGGGGAACCTTAACCATAGAAACAGCCTGACAAAACATACGCTGATAAGACCTCAGGGAGTCCTGCATAAAGGAAAGAAACCATGAAGATATGGATCACCTGCAAAATAAAAAACACATTTAGAGTGGGGGTAATAGTGTGCAGGGACCCTTGTCCTCTTCCTGGTCCAGAGCTGGACACCACCCTGGGGCTCAGCTGGGCAAAGTTAGCATAGAAGTTTGTTGCCAATTGTCTAGCAATACCCTATAGTCTGTTTAAAAGTCTATTTTGTCTCCACTTCTTTAACTCACACTTCAGAACAATTCTGGAGGGAAAATGGGAAAATACCATGGGAACAAATGGAAACGTACCAGACAAAAGCCGCAAGAGGTGACAGCACTCCATACTAGCTGGATTAAAACTTTATCTCACAGAGTTAGACGAGGACAAACATTTTCCTTTGTGAAACCTGTGGATGTTGTTTTGCTGTTAGTCACAGTGAACGCTTCTGTGTGGTGAGCTAGGGGAAGTCAGGCTGACAACAGAAGCACAGAGAATGCTGTGGGAAAAAGTTGACTCAGTCCTTTGCCTGGCAGCATACACCGCACACAAATATTAAAGGATTAGGTTTCTTCTGCCACTTTTCTAGCAGAGGGGACTTACAGCATAGGCCTCCTTCCAAATTCACACTGGTGTGACCTGGGGCTAATGCCTTTGAAGGCAGTTGCTTTTTCTGGTACAATACAGGAATAGGATTAACATCAAACCCTGAGGTTTACATTGGGTCAAATTCTTCTTACCTTACAATACAAGCCATGTCTTTGTTTCCACTGCTTGTGTAAGTAAGAGAAACTGGTCTATTTGAGGAGTGTTAAATAAATTGATACAACACATAACAACCTCTCTCTCTCTCTCTCTGATCTTTCTGTAGTGTCCTGCTGCGACTATGAGAGATGCTGGATTAAATCTTGATGGACATAAACTAAAATTGCCCCTCCTCTCTACTCCCAGACTAATTTTTTAAATCGGTATAGCTCCGTAAAAAAAATAATTCATGATTTGTTCCTAAGCAGCATTAGTAAGAACATGAATCCTCTGTACATCTTTCTTCACAATAGGAGTTCAGACTGTCAATTAGAGGTACGTGGTTAGTAACAAGGTCGATCTTGACCTGCTCACATAGAAGATCATTGATTCTATATGAGGCAGAGAATTCCTTCCAGGCAAGGAATACTTGCCTGGGCAAAGCAATGTATGGTCTCAGGTTCAGTAACTACTATATAGATCAATGTAGCACCAGTCATGATGCATAAGCATTGCTACCCAAGGAACACACAGCAGATAAGCATCAGAAAAGAAACTGTGTGTTTTTTGACATGCTAGGGTGTGTTAAGAATAAATCAAGAATAATCTGGCAAAGTGTATATCTTATTGTAATCTCATGCAGCAGAGAGAAAACCATTTCTGATGTATTTATATTTTACTATTGTTTTATTCTCTGAAAAAAACAGTTAAGCTAAGTTTTTATAAACTGTTCATCCCAGTTGTTTGATGTTTTTTTGGGAGCCAGAAAGTTCTGATAGCTAAATCTGTGAAATCTCTTATTAATAATAAGATACTTTTCAACATTTAGTGCTTGATCGAAAACCTATTCTGTTTGATGGAGATATGCCTATTGGCTCTGATGGGCTTTTAAGCAGATTCTTCCAACAGTTTTGGCATGCTAACGACCAGAGCACAAGTAAAATGAAGCATTTCATATATCCCAAGGAGTCACTAATGTGTCCTTCTTGGTAACAATTAGATTTTTTTTTCTTCTCTATAAAAGGATGAAATGAATTCTTAGAGCATAAGTTCTCTCATCCAACTGGGTCTAAGCTAGTCAACTCAGTGGACAGATATTCCCTTTCTAAGGGACATTCAAATATTCCAAACTGCAAGAAAATATAAATTCTGTCCCATGGAGGAATATATGTCAGGCCCCAGTGTTCAAATTCCTCTCTGTCTGTTCAGATATTCCAGGGCTGCAAGCAATTAAAAATATGTCTATAGAGAACACTGCAAATATGTCAGTTGACATTAAGCCAGTGTCTAATGACACATGTTGCCCAGTAACTGTATGTTAAATACTGGGGGAAACCAAGAACTAACTCAAATGCCTTGTTTATGATATCCTTCACATGAACATCCATATCAATTTGTTATAATCAGCTCAGTTCATAATTATGTGAGCATAAAACTAATAGCATAAATAGCTATTGTCAAGAATTTCTGACCTTCTTTCTTGCCTTCTGCCACATTCTCATGTATTATCTCCACAAATAGTACATAAAAAATTGAAAACTTGTAAGTCATGTCAAAGTTTTTTAAAGAGAAAAATTTTAATAGCAAAAGAAGAATCAGTGATACTGAATATATCACAAGATGATATTTTGTAAAAATAACTATTTTGGAGAATGATATTTGGAGATGACTAGAGAAAATAAGACAATTTTGGAGAACAAGTAAAATTTTATGTATATATGTGTGTGTCTGCATATACACATGTATGTATATAAATATAATGAAAACCAAAATGTGTGTGTATGTGTTAAAATGATCATACTTGGGGATGTTATTAAAAACCACATTTTTCTCTTTCTTTTGTTAGCAGTTCTAGAGATACTATTACTCAGTTTCTGAAAATCTCCCTCTTGTAGGTGTGGAAATGTTTTTTTTCAATTGAGACACCTCTGGATGCACCTAGAAAAGAAAACATGGGCAACTAGAGAGATATAAGATTCAAAAGGCACTTGTAGATGGCAGACAACATCTGAGCAGGGTTTTGTAAGATTATTGCTTTGTTCCTTTCACCAAATGAGTCTCTGTCGGAGCATGGCTCATGGAGAACAATCTGCTCATGGAGACCTCCCAGTTTTGAAGGTTAACAGAAGCTGAGATGGCAGAGATTTGTCTCTCTCCATAAATTGCAGACATGTCCACTACAAGCAGCATGTCACTGGAGATGTCCTGTAAATCCATCATTTTGCACAATTCCTCCTCATTGTCTCCCAGAGAAAGTTTTCACCTTGGATTTTAAGGCTCTAGATCTCTGACTTTCTTTCACCAGTTCATCTGTTCTTCCTTCACATATTTCTGTCTTTGAAGAAATTTCATTGAACAAAGGAAAGACTGGTCCATAGTCACACTGCTCTTGACGTCAGCTGGGCACATCAAAGTGGTGCTGGAGTCTCCAGAGGGGGTACATACTGTTTTTTGAAATGAACACAGTAAAAGCAGCTAGGTGAGGTATGAAAAACCTGGTTGTGGTAGCTCTCAGCTACTACAATTTTCAGTGAGTTCAAATGAGAATTGAAAGTGAAAAGTCACTGCCACTCAGGCTTGCAAAATGCTTTCTCTGGGAGATGGGGGCTCCTGCTGGCCTCAAAATTCAATGAAAACTCTTTGCTGATCAACAGGGCTAGCAATTTCAAGAGGCAGTAGCTGAGGAGCCAGCACTCTCCAGTGCTTGCAGGAACTCAGCAGCACCACTGGAATTGGATGGGATCATTCAGATATTCTGGAAAAAATGCATCAGCAAAATCTGGAGTTGCCTGTTTTAAAAGTAATAACAACAAAAAAATAACACGATGGCCTATCTCTATCTACTAGCCTGCCTTTTCATTAAGATGAATAACAAGTGTAATCCACATGCACTTTTTATGCCATCCTCCTCTCTGAACATAAAAAACAGCAGGTGTTTTCAAAGTTTACATCATTACTAAAAGATTTCTGTGCATTCTAAAGAATTTCTTTCTAAAAATCCTTTATTGAGGGTTTCAATATAGCTGCTTCAAACTCTGCTCATACAGATTTTGTAGGCTGGAAATGAAGACAAGTTATTGAATGAGTGTATTACCCTTCACAACATGAAAAACATGATTAAAATATCCTGGCAAGGTCAGAATTTATAGCCCTTGAAGAGAATGTTAGCCACCATGTTCACCGAATTACAAGTGCGTGCTGCAAAGGCCCTTTGCTTTGTTGAACAAGGGAGGGAGCATTTTCTGATTAGCTGTTCAAAGGAAAGGCCCAATTCTCTACTTCCTGGCAAGGGTAGGATGCTCAGCCCTAGGAAAGGTGCTACATTACTCTAGTAGCCTCAGGTCCAGTAGACCTAGTCCTGGTAGTTATCCTTAGGGAATTCTTTGCAGGAGACAAACTCTCCCATCAGTTTACAGAGTAAACCTGGATATAAAGGAAGAACCAGGACTCTTCCACCCCATCAGAACGCTCAAGCTATTCAACTAAATCAGTCCTTGAAATTACTTACGACTGTACCGGCCTATCTTTTATTGTTTCTCTTATTTTCACATGTACCATATATCTGCGTATGAATCTAAAGTCAGGAGTAGTCCCAAGGATTTCAGTAAGGATATTCATATTTTCAAATGTAAACAGGTGCTTATGTACTTGGCTAAGTCAGTACCTTAGAGGAACAAGGACAACACTTATTTTTAATATTTTCTTACTAATTTCTAATTCTCATTGTTTTCTTACTAAACAGCATATGCACTACAAAATGTACGTATTGACCAATAACTTCAATAAAGAAGATGCTCTGGGCATCTATATGTAGTTATAAATAAGACCAATCAGAACAGGTTTATACAATTTATAAAATAAGAGAAGGAAGAATAAAGGTTAATTAACCGGAGCTGACGACCAAGGGAAAAAAAAAAAAAAAAGACCTGTCCTTGTTTGACAAACTTGTTCTTTTTCATTTCTTTGTTTTCACCTAAACTTTATTGATAGAATAGTACTTTCATCAGTCATTAACCTCTTGGAAGAGCCAACTGGATACTGTCATTTACTTGCATAATCAGCAATATTATTAGCTGAGTTTGAATTGCTATTTGATCCAATGTGTCCTTAGCAAGCCACAGATATAAAGCCCTGATGCTGTGGAATTTCATGCTACATAAACGAAGCTAGTTCAGACTAATCTGTTGGCATCAGTGAAGTAATCACTAGAAATACAATACGATTTGGTTCTTTTGAAACCGGGAGAGGAGAAAAATTTGCACCATAGCCAGAATTAGATGCCAGGATCATGGAGTTATAGAAGCCAGGGAATGAAAAGACCTTAAGAGGTCCTGTAACTCAAGTTCCATGCCCTGGATGCTACCCAAACCACTCCTGATTGATAGTATCCAAACCAAACTCTACAGTGCTTAATATTCACTCATGATGGAAATACTGTAGCCTCTATTCCCTAGCAATACACGGTTACTTAAATATCTTTTGTTGTTGTTGCTTTTGTTATTGTTGTTGTTGTTATATAAGGTTTCTCCACCCCTTGCTATAATTTAAGCCTTACTTGTACTATCTACAGATGAAATACAACAAGTATTTCAGAAGAGAAATGCACTTCGTCACTGCAGAATCCTACATGCCTCTCTCCAGTTTTCTCTTCCCTAGAGCAATCACTGGCAGAAGGTTAGTTTCTCTCTTTTTAAAAGGATAATGTCTGTTGCTCAGAACGTTGTCCTGACAATAGTAGACTGCCTTAGGGTAAGCCTGTGACTTTTCTTTGATTGCTATGATTCTTGAGAGATGTGGTGAGAGCAGAGTTCACGGATACATCTCGTAACACTTGTGAAAGGGGGAGAAGCTGGAGGGTTGGTACTGGTAGAGGAACTCTGTCTACTGGTGGACTCAAAAGACATCTGCTTAATGACTTTCTTCAAACTATCTCCTACCTGCAATATTACTCTTATTGCAAAGATTTAGTAGGCATAGGCAGAATCATTCCCCCGCAGAATCACTGAGTGTGCATGTTCGTGTGAGTGTGCCCGCTATGAGGTTGTCCTTCAGACAGCCTGATATGACCTGGTGGGAGTGAGGAAAGCAAGAATGCTGCCTTGAACTTTGAACTACATGAGGGTGATAAGTCAATAGACCAACTCCTACAATGAAGCAACATGTCAAGCCAAGTTTGCAGTAAAGTCTCCCAGCTGCCTTCTCTTCTCCAAGCTGGACAAGCACAGCTCTCCCAGCCTCTCCTCATACGACAGATGTTCCAGTCCCTTAATCATCTTTGGTCCTTTGCTGGACTTGTTTCAGTGCCTCCATCTATCTCTTGTAGTAGTAAGCTAAAAGCGGACTCTGTGGCCTCAGTAGG
This sequence comes from Tinamus guttatus, assembly GCF_000705375.1. The sequence continues at coordinate 204,463 of NW_010586478.1, forward strand.
ATTGAGTGCAGGGGAAGGATCATCTCCCTCAACCTTCTGGCAGTGATCTTCCTAACGCAGCCCTTTGGCCTTCTTTGCCCTGAAGGCTGTCCCAAGGTGAACTTGGCATCAGCCAGGGCCCCGAGGGCTTTTCCAACGAAGTTGCTTTTGAGCAGGTCATTCCCCAACCTGTAATGGTGCATGGGGTTATTCTATCCCAGCTGTAGGACTCTGCACTTCCCCTGGCTGAACTTCATGAGGTTCCCCTCTGTCCATTTCTCCAGACTGTTGAGGCGTCATTGAAATGCAGCAAAATCACCTGGCCTATCAAACCCGCACTATGTAATACTGCTGAATTCCTATTGACTTTTGTGGGATTTGGTGGGACTTAAAGAGTCCCAAGCTTTCAAGACACCTTCATAGTTTTAATTAATCTTTAAATTTAGGAGATGTTGAAAATCTCACTTGTTACTACCATGCATTTCTATCTCCATAGATCCTATGGAGCTCTAGACCAGATCCAGAGCATAACTGCTCTTCTTCCATATTTGTAGATCACAAGGTCCGTACAAGAGCAGTAAAGGTTCTAATTTGGATTAGTAATCCTTACCTTATTTGATGAATGCACTGGCACTTATTTTTGTTTGTTTTAAAATTACTTGAATTTTCATCGTATTGAAAAGGCACTAAGCTCTGACACCTGGTAAGTTATCTGCAAGTCTGCAGCAGCTGAATCCACATTGCTATCAACCAAAGATTTTTGGATTACAGTTCGAATTTGTAATGATAGTGATTAGAAAAAAATAAAAAAAAGGCTCTTAATTAATGGTGGATGTATTTTTCCATTTTAAAATTGTACCTATAAATTCTCTTTGGCTATACACAAACTTTAGGAACATTTCAAATATTATTTTGACTTGCAAATGTAATTACTGAACCTGAAAGCAGATGACAAAAAAAAAAAAAGAAGAAAGATGAAAAGTCCACAGCATTAGCTTTGCTGAGAATATGTAGCTATATAAAAAAAATCTATGAAAATCTACAAAGGTTGGAAGATTTAAAAACTTAATTATGGAATATTATATTTTTATTAGATATGTTCCTTTGGGATTAAAAAAAAATGCTGTGGGAATTTTAATTACAGAAGTCTTGCATTGCAGAAGCAAAACAGAAGTGATCTCAAATACTCTTTCTTCTTGTATATCATCAAAAGAGTTCTTTAGTAAGTAGCATTTGAATACAGAATTGATAAATTCAATAAGGAAATCAGGGTATGCTATGGAAAGCAATTTGGCCAGCCAATTTGTTAGTTGCTTGAAGAGGAAAGAAAAGCTACCTTAACAATATCTGCACTGTGTTTCAACGCCTTGGGCCAACAGAAAGCTTGAAGTTATACCTAACTTTAAGTGATTTTTTGACATTGAAATAATTGAAAAAGTATTAAGAATTTCTCATATCTCCTCTCCAAAGTCTCATTATTTCTGAAAATCCCTCTTTGAAGCTTTTTCAATTTTATCACGTCAACTAGTCATGGGATTCGGAGTAATAGTGAATACTTGCATTAGGTATTTTAAAGTGTAGGAGTAGCAAAAAAGGTGGCTGTCATCCAAAAACAATACTGAGAAAATAAATACTCATAAATATCCCTTAAAAATAAGTAGATGAATACATTCCTGCAGGAAGGAAAGTGATAAGTCTCTGGAAAAAAAAAAAGAAAAAAGAAAAAACAATTCTAAATATGAACAGCTGTTATAATAGTAAGATTATGGGAAGCTCTATCATCCTATGCTGCCACATGGGAAATGGGAGCATTTCATGTATTCTCTCTGTACTTGCAGCTTCTTGTAGCCTCTCAGGTGGCTATTGAAATACAGCAGAGGAAGGAAATTACATCAGCACTACTGAAATACATATAAGAAATTATTTGTCACTTCCCAATATTGTTGAAAACCTGTTATTATTCTAGGTATTGGGGAGAACATGGAAACTCTCACAGGATCTGTCAGAGAGGCATTTAGAAATACTTTAGAAATGTCAAGATTTTTTAAAAATATTGTCCTTGGGCAAGATTCAAATGAATTGAGTTGCTAAGTCTCAGAGAGCAATTTTCACTGGTTATTCTCAAGGGCCTCTAGGCCTTGGAGGAATCAGTTGTAAACCTCTGCCTCCATTTTCAGATACCCTGTTCCCTTAATTCTTCAAGTATAGGCTATTACACATGTTTAACGCCTTGTTCAGGCAAAGTACACACCTCCCACTGAGCTTCACTGCAATTCAGAAATGAGCAGGTACATACCGAGGTTACATCCCTCTTGTGCATCAAGGAACATCCCTATAATGCCAACCAACAGTCCCTCAGCCATCCCCAAGAATAGTTCAGGAGTCATCACTGACCTGTTTTTCCCACCTCACAGTTTGGGTTCAGGCACTCTGTTTGGGCAAGGTATAACACTATCTCTAACTCCTGTAGGACAGCACAGAGATCAACAAAGCCAATTCTACTGAATGTCTAAGAAAGAATGAATAGCTTCCAACCAAGAGCCTAGACCAAGAGCTTAGAGCACAAGGATCCAGACCTGATTTCTGGTTTTCTCTCAGTTTTAAGGTGACAAAGTTTCAATGTCTCAATCCCTGTCTTAGGAAAGAACCCTAATACACCACATACACACCAATCTAGGTGGGAATCTGCTCCATTGTTTTGAAACTGGTCCACTGCACTTTTGAAACTGGTCCACTGCACTTCCAGGAGTGCAAGAAGATTAGGGATGCAGGAAGAACAAGGATGACTGGAGATCAGTGATGGAAGCATAACTTTATATTAACTATATGGCATCTGCTTAAATGTCCCTTTAATACAGATGCAAATGAGTCCTTGGAGTTATTGATAATCATGCTACAGTAAAAGAGAATTATACAGAATCAGATCTTTCCAAAAAGACTAAACTCATATGTAAGCATTCCTACTACATTCATTCTTTCACAATAGCTGACATAAGTCAGTACAGTACTCCTCTTTCAGTGCATTATGGAAGGTAAAGGACATCCTTTACACAAAAATCTCCAAGTACTTAAGACATTACTCACATATTACAGCAACTGAAAGAGGCAAATTTATGAATCAACTCAAACCACACAGGCCAATATCAACCTAAGAGCCTCCAAATCAGTCAGGTCCGAGTGTAACCATCAGTTCCAAGAAGTGCTCTATAGTGCTTTACCTTCTGTGTCTGATCCCTCATGTCCAGGTACATCACTTACCCCTGATTTGAATGATACCAGAGTGCTCAAATTCACTGCACCATTAACTCAGCAATTTGCATTCGTCTCCCTCTTCGTGGGCACATTGGAGCTCTTCTGTGCAGGAATTGGGGATACAGCTCCCCTGCATCACAAACAGGTCGAATAAAACTACCTATCTGAGAAAGAAGGACTAGATCTGAAGACTCGAAAGCCACAGCATAGTGTCTAACTGAACCTCATTTTTAGGCACATAACTGCAAACATTTAAATCAGAAGGCTATGCTGAGTGCCACCATGCTCTTCAGAGCCCTTATACAGTGCATGAAAAGAGTCTAATGTCTCAGGCTGAGTGTCACCATGCTTTTCAGAGCCCTTATATAGTGCATGAAAAGAGTCTAATGTCTCAGACTGGAGACAAATTAGCCACTATGATGAATGGGAGGAGTTGCTCAGAGCCAGCCAAGGGGGAACTATTATAGAGAGTGAGTGTCTTTAACCTCAGCTTCTCCCAGGATTAAGGACTTCACAGCAAAGCTTTTTCCCCTGTATTTGAGCTTCTCATCCCCAGGTCCCAACCTCCTTCTGCCCCCAAGGGCACCACATACATCTTTTTGTTCAAAACTGAATAGCCCACAATTGTCTTTTAAAATAGCTATATATCTTCTGCACAGCAGTTCAATGACTGGAAGCTCACACTAGGATACATCCACATTCTCTGGCCTCCCTAAAAAATGCCCTCCCTGTAGGCTGCACTTGCTTTTGAGGAGTTGGAGAGGCAACACATAAGGAGAGAGGCAAGTTTCCCATGGAAGCTGTTCCACTCTGAAAAAGATTCAAGATTCAGTGAGTCAGAGAAAGGAATCCTGATCGAGTAGTACACTGGCTGGGACATGTGCCTGAGAGAGTGATTTAATGGCATTATATACAATGGGAAAATGTTTAGCAAGGACAACACCTTTAATTCTTTAATTGTTTGGTTACAGAGGCAGAATTTTGTCGTTGTTGGTATTTCTTTTTTTTTCTTTCTTTTGGCTCACGGGTCTAGACTTTTTTTCCTTTTCAAAAGAGAAATTTTCCTAGGAATGGGAGAAGGTTTGCTCTGGACACTCTCTGCTCTCTGATGAGGTAGGAAAGCTGAACTTGACTCCTCTCTAGAGAAAAAGCACCTAAACCTCCATATGACTAACACTTTTTGGATAGCACAGAGCTCCACTTAAGTGCTATGCCCAGTTTCCCTAAAATATCCAAGAGGGAGGGAAACCCAAGAGCTTAAGCATTTGCACAAAGCTCAAAACTTTATTTTCTGATTTTCCCTCAGTTCGAAGGTGAGGCAGTTTGAGCCGGGGGATGCCAGTCACAGGAAAAAAAGTCCTAACAAACTCATCTAGGTGGGAATCTACGCTAAAGGGAGACTTTAATGTAAATGCCATATAGTTTATATAAGGAATACTTTAATCATTGTGTTTTATTGCATGGAAGAAGAGGAATGTAATGACCACTTCATCGAAAGCCATAAGCCAGGCCCATTTGTGTGTGGTGCAACCACAAAATGAGTTCTCACCAAAACAGTATTTGGTTTTGGAGAAGCTGAATGGTGGCTTAAACGTCAAGTTGCAACAGCACTCACAGGGTGCTCAGAAGCAGAAGTGTGGTTAAGTGAAGTGCAAGAACACTGCACTTGAAGAAATGCAAAGTCAACAACGTGCCTGCTGGGGCTGGGTGCTAAGCAGCAGCTGAATGAGTGTTTTCAGGCCAGGAGTTCTGATTGGTCTAAGCATCACCTTAAAAACATAGTTCTTTTCCTGTTTATTAAACTTCACTCTGCATGAAATACTTTAGTTTTTCTTATATGTACCCAGATGTTCTCTAAGTAAGGAAAATGAAGTGAGAAATCCTCCCACTCTCCACCTTCTCTGTCATTTTGAAAGAAAATAATTTATTAAACAATTCTAGTTCCTTTCATTCCTTGTTTAGATCATGTCACTGGCAGGGTTGAAAAGTGGAGTAAGAGGATGAGCTGGAGATGTTTATCCCCTTCAGCCTTGTGTATAGGTTAATAAGGATCATTCTGCTGTTAACTGTCAGCTGTAACTGCGCTGCTCCAGAGCGTGATTATTTTGAGACAGATGCTGTTATTTTAGAACATGTGCCCCTTTCTAGATGGTAGGAAACAATAAACAAGGAATAAACAAAATCTGAGAGACAACTCCAGAAATATGCTGACAGCAAAGAAGTGTCACATCAAATCCAGCAAAGTAACTTTCACTGGATGCAGGTACATAACTACATTGTAGGCTGAAACTCACTGATAAAAGCAGGTTTCATTCATGTTTCTTCCTGAATTCCTCCATTTTGGAGGAACTCTCTAAAGACAATTAATGAACAAATTGTAAATATAACTAATGCATTTGCCCTACTTAGCAAAACAATGATTCATCTGCTTCAGAGAAAACTGTATCCAATTCTAATCTAATTATACTGTGACCCACTGATACTGGTCAGGTGATATTACAGGATAAAAAAGGAAACTAGATCATAATCCAGTCTAAAATCACACAACCAGGTTATAAGTCACTCAACAGACTATGGTAGAAAAATCAAGGTTATTTCTAAATATATTTTAAAAGTTTGATATAATATGCAGAGTTTATCTAGAGCATGCAGGTGACTGACTTACACAACAAAGTAGGCTTACTAACTTCAATGGAATTTACTCATATGAATGAAGGTTACAAGGGTAGAGGATTTAAATGAAGTGTACAGTGTACAATGTAGCTTACATAATTCTTCCAAGCCTGTCAAAACCCATATCTATATTATCTGCCTACATTATATAACACTAAGGAGCTGTGAGTTGTTTGTTCTTCTCCATATGCCTGAGTCACATATTTGCTCTTAAAAATTTGGGAGTGTATTTCACATTTTCACCACAGAAAACGAACAGTAAAAACAATATAAATGAAGCTTTCATTTTTGGGAATGTCAGAAGCAAAACAAAACAAAACAAACATCAAAATCAACACCAAAAAACACTTCCAGCACAATATCTGACTAAATAAACACAGTACTGCACATTACTTGTCTGTGTAAGATCTTGCATTTCTCATTTGCTTCCCAACAGAACACCAATGCTGCCCTTACCTAAACCATGGCATCAGGCCCTCTTTTCCTGGATTTTCTCTAGCTGAACAACAGAACATCACTCAGCATTTCAAGATGAGGTCAGTCTAGTTAAAGTATTCTCAAATCTCCCCCAAAGCATTGAGCATCTGGAAGAATTAAACCTAGTCAGTCTAGGTTTGCTTTATCTAATTTCTAGTTTCAAGGCAATTCTTTTCCTTCATCTTTACATAGGGTGCTGGTTCAAATTAATTATGGAGATACAAGTGAGAGAAATTCACATACCATCCTGAATGTGACTTCAACAGAGAATGGTAGAGTGTGGGCATTATTTGTATTCAAGGTAATACATACTTTAACTTCAACAAAAAGGTGAATCAGGGAGTAGCACTGTGTGCTTCTGTTCAGCATTACTAATGTTTTAAATGGCTCATGAACATATTCATGAATGGAAATATTAATGAAGAGATTAAGAGAAAACAGATTGCAGCACCTGATTTTCCTCTTGTATAAACTGTTGCAACTTCATCAGTTTAGAAAGATTTATCACTAATTTATACCAGTGTGATTAAGAAGCGAATCAGACCCATTGTTCCCAAGGATATTACTGGATACAGTAATAAAGTGACTCTAGGGTAGACATATCTTTGTGTTCAGAATTGAATTCCTTATTTTTTATGCATAAAATTCTGTTCTGACCAAAATCAGTGGAAAATAGATTACTGATATCAGGATCAGAATTTTACCTTCTGTTTCCTAGGAATTAAGATTCCTTTTTTGGATCCACTGTAAGCAGTTCTTTGCATCCTGGAGCATAGGAAGGTGATCACAGCTAGAGCTATATAATCAGATATGTCACTTGGTCTCATAAGGCTTCTCTGAAGTGAAGAGCAGCAGTTTTTATATGGAAAAATAAAACTCACAATAAAAGAGACTGCTTTGTCCAGCAGGTCAAGAAATCTGTGTTGTCCCAAAGATTTCCTATCTAATCTCGATAGTGCAGTCATTTGAACTGCCTGTATACACTTCTGAAGTAATATTTATAAACTCTTCATCCATCCCCCAATAAAATAACCCTTGCAAGACCCCTGTCAAATAAATAAATAAATAAATTAGTTAATAAGAGCTGTAAGGCTGTAGAGTGACTGAGCAGGCTGTGCATGCCGCAACATCTCATCCCCTGAGGATGGGTCAGTGCCGTCCGTATTGCAACCGCGGCACAGCCTCTAGGTACCCGACTGCCAGGCCAGGCCAGGCCAAGCCAGGCCCCATCTCCCCTTGCCTTGTCTGTTTCCGCCGGGCACTGGGACCCGCAGCGTTAGGCAGGACACGCCAAAAGGCCGCGCAGCCTCAGGAGGCGGCAGCCACCGGGCTTCTCCTGCCGGGGCCGCTGGAGGGAGCCCCCGGGCCGCGCAGCGCCGCGCTCAGCACCGCGCTCAGTGCTGCGCTCAACACGGCGCTCAGCATCCCGCTGAGTGGCACGCACTCAGTGGCACGCTCAACACCGCACTCAGCTCTGTGCTCAACGCCGTGCTCAAGTCCGCGCTCAGCACCGCACTCAACACCGCGCTCCGCACTGCGCTCCGCACCGCGCTCTGCACCGCGCTCAGCTCCGCGCTTCAGCACCGCGGCAGCGGACAGCGCCCGGCGGCGGGATCGGCCCGGCTCCGCCGTTCTCCGCTCGGCCCCGCGCTTCGGGTCGGGGTCCCGGGTGTGCGGAGGCAGATACACTCCAAGGGCAGCACCGGGTGCACGGCCAGTGGGGCAGCTCCCAGGGAGGAAATCACGCTCACAAGTTGGAGAGGGCGCCCATCAGGCTGGTGAGCTCTCCTTGCACACTTTGCAATGCAGCTTGTGAACGGGTAAGAGCTGCCTGGGCTGCAAGTGAGAGCATAAGTATTTGTCTCAGGGAAATGTATCCGTGCGTGTGTGCAGGAAGACTTGCTGAAAAATCTAGCACTAACAGTTCCAGCAGTGTACAGCAGTGGGATATTGAGCATGGTTGTGTTTCATTCATCAAATTTTACCAAGAGCTGGGGAACAAATGCTCAGCCCAGTCTTACACTGACAGGGCTCAGAGTAGCTCAAGACACAAGTCTGTTTTCCTCAAAGCAGCGGGAGCCTGGCCAAGGGGAAGTGAAAGCAGGTAACCAGCCCCACAGCTATGACCATCAAAACTTCCAGATGCAAGAACACTTCTCAGCTGCATGCACAGCTGGGCAGTTAAGTAATCAACATGACACCAAGAACACATTCCTCTGCAACCTCCCTCCTTTGAGGATTGTCTGTTCCACCCCTTTTTCCTGAATTCCCTAGCGCTGGGCAAATGGAGATGATAATCTGCTGTGAAATATCGATAGCGCTCAGCTACGAGAGTCTGGGAAAAGTGGAAAGGCAACAGCAAGAATCTCTAGGATTAAGCTGCCCTACAGAAGCTGTGTTTTCTTGACTTGCAGGAACATTGGGAGTTCAGTGCATCCTCAGTTTACCACAGAAGATGTCAGGCAAGTGTGAAGTTGTGCTAGTCCTGGTTTTAACTCCTTAGACTTGTAATTGTTCAGCGTCACTGAGCTATTTCCATTGCTCCACCTCTTCCCTATTGCAAACAGCTCCCTGTCCGAAGCATCACTTCTAAGGATGCAGCACAGCGGTGTTTTTCCCCTGCTCACCAACAAAACAGGTTTATGGGTGCCCTCCAAAGACAGTCTAGGAGCTCACACTAACCTCCAAGGGGAGATTTCCCCTGATTTCAGAGGAAATCAGCTTTTCCCCAATTTCAGATTTGCTTTACTCTTTGCAAGAGAGCATCATGCTTTGCTCCTCTTTTCCTGTAGTCCAGCTCAGTCCTCTGAGCATCCCTAGCAGATCCTGAGTTTAAAAGCATATTAAAGTAAAAGAAGTGAGAATTGAGAAAGTTTAGTCAAAACAGCATCATCTTTCCCATCCCAGACCCTAGACCATTATGGTAACAAAGAGGGACAGGGATAGATGTCCCGTCATCCCCAGTTCCCCCAGGAAAGCTCTTTTGAAGGATAGCAGTGAAATGAATGTGCAATGAGGGGGAATGTGTTGGTCAGGAAATGTCCCCCTCCCCAGCCTTAGGTCAAGCCTCTATCCCTGATCTTCTTGCAGAGGACCTCACAGACTGAATATTGCCTAGGGTCTCCCCTCTACACACTCACCATCAGATAATCATGAGCAAAGGAGATAGAACTTCTTGGGGTACCCCACACCTCCTCTCACCCAAGCTGATGGAGAAAGAGGAGGGTTCCCACCCCTTCCTCACTACAGTACCTGGTTGAGAGAAGTCACAGCCAACCTGGGGATAACCAGCTGCATGATGAGCTGCAGGACAGAGGTCACCAGTCCAGCCAGGATGGCCCAGGTGAGTGGCAACGGAAGCATGCTGTAGGTTGCAAAAAGCGTGAAGAGCACATAGCCAATGCCGTCCCCAAGGAGGCCACAGCCCAGACCAGCTGCCAAGATCTGGGTGGCCATGGCCACCCAAGTGACCACACCACTGTACTGCAGATAGGTGTATGAAGTTGTGTCCTTCCTGACCACCACTAAGGCACAGATCACCACCTCGATGCCAGTGAAGAAGCCCAGGAGGATGCCCTTAATGGGGTCCATGGGAGCGGAGGCTAGGGTCAGGTGGAGGAACAGCAGAGTCAGCTTGGTCAGCACGTCCAGGATGTTCATAACCACCTCGGATTTGCGCCGCTGGCCCAAGAAGTAGCGCTGGTAAAGGCGCTCCAAGTCCCGCGACTTGAAGGAGTTACGGAGCGTGGGGAAGATCACCCCACGGTAAGTGTATCCCCAGTTGAGGAAGAAATCAGAGTTGCTGGGGGCACAGTCCAGGGGCAGGAAGCCAAGGTCCCCACTGCTGCTCGTGCGCTCCGGGAAGACTTTGGTGCCTCCGTTGTTGTGGCGCTCACCACCCAAACTCCGGCCGGCTGACTGTCGCCGGAGGTGGTGGTGGTG
>NW_010586478.1:216091-231498 GCF_000705375.1 Tinamus guttatus
CCCGCACCCGCCTGCCCGGTTAAAGCGGCCGCAGCCCCGGCGGCGGCTCGAGGAGGGGGGCCCCGGATTACCCGGAGGATCTCTCCACTCTGCTCTTTGCTCCCAGGTTGCTCTCAAAATTGCTTCTGCAGATGCCCGCGACTGTTCCAGAGGATGTACTGGAGTCATCCGTTGCTCACAGTAAGATCTGATGCTGAAGTTGAGCATCCCTCCACCTTAGGCACTGGAGCTAAATCTGTTTGATGGGCATAAGCATTGGCATAAGCATAAGCATAAGCAGGCCTTGCTTGACAGCTACCGCTCTTGCCCGAGTTGAGAAAATCTCGATAACCAGCTCTACCTCTGCCTGTGCAGGCTCACCCCTCCAAGAAAGGTGCTGTAGCTGCCAGGACTGTGAATTTAAGCACCCCGTGTTTGCAAATATGATGATTCTCATCCTCTCAGCATTTAAATCCTCTGGATGAAAACCAGAAACTTTCCCACATGGAGAGCACAGAGACGGAGCCTCTCCACACTCCCCCATTATTTGGAGATGAAATTGTCCTTGCTCCTGCTGCGAGTTTGTAGCAGCAAGCCTGAATGCTCTGTGTGCTCTGTGCACAGTCTGGAGAAGAGGGTAGGAGGCATCCCTCATCTACCTCCTCCATCTCTTCCTTGTCCAAAATAAATCCTATTCAAGCAGCTAAGTCTTGCCCTGGAGGGAAGGGAGTTCTGGAGCTGAATCCCTACCATGAGAAGCAAGAGCTGAAAATGAGTGAGTGAAAACTCAATGCAAACTACTGCAAAGGAGAGAGGTTTTCTTTGCCTACAGCTGTCTTAAAAGAAAAGTAGTATTTCCTCTTCCTTCCTTCCTTCCTTCCTTCCTTCCTTCCTTCCTTCCTTCCTTCCTTCCTTCCTTCCTTCCTTCCTTCCTTCCTTCCTTCCGATACTGTGGTGTTAGGAGGGTTTTGTTACTGCATTGATTAAAAAAATAATAAAAAATTAAGGAATAGCTTGTGGGGTTCATGGATTAGCAAGATGTGTAAGTAACAAATCAGCAAATCTCTCTCTCTCTTGCTGAGGAAATGTGATGTGGAGGTGTGGAATAAGATGGTGTTTAAAATAGAGGTCCCTGTGTGCCTGTGGGGAGGGCCACTGCCGTCCCTTCTCCTGGCATGATTGCTTACCTTGTACATTGGGATATTCTTCCCCTCCTCCCCCCCCTTTTTTTTTTCTTTTTTTTTTTTTTTTTTTTTTTTTTTTTTAGATAAACGTACATCTGCCTTCTGTTAGGAGATTTGTGGAGTGAGGCATGGAGTAACACTTCAGAAATGAGATCTAAGTCTCTCTTTCTCCTCTTGATTTTTTTTTTCTTTGCCTAGATGATGAGCAGCTTCAAATGTAGGATGGTGAGAGGAGATTGTTTTCTTTTGGCTGCAATGGTAGGGACATTCCCACTTTAAGTGCTGAACTCCTCCTGCCTGGTACAGGAGGCTTTACTAACTCATTTGTCTCAGACTCCTCTTGGGAGTCCCTGTGCTGTTTAGGCGGCCCTTGAACACCCCTCCTACTGGGTGGTTCAGGAAGGATTTCAATGACTCTTTCTCTATTAGCACTACAATGAATTCAGGGAATCCAGCCAAGTCTGCGCTCCATGTGTCAGACAGGTTTTACAGGGACCTAAGCAGAGGAAATTCTTGTTCTAGAGAGTCCAAATAGCAAATGAGTGGTGATTTTGCAGACTGGGATAGGTCTTCCCCAGCATGGAGCACACTTCAGGACTCTATTACTCATCATAATAGAAACACACAGCCTTACCACAAGATAAATCCCAGGATACAACTTTACTTGAAGATGAAAATGTTACTGTAAGTGAGGATGTCATAATATGGTCAGAGAGAGAGAATTATTTTAGAACTATTATTAGTATTAGCTATCACAAGGGCAAAAAGACATCTTGCTGACTCAGTCAGCTCAACTCAAATCATAACAAATCAAACAAAAAGAAGACAAACATGTAATGCACCTTAAAATGACTGTCATTTCAGCCATTCAAAAAATATAGAGATAAGATGATTCCAAGATAGAGAGCTCTCAGTTCTCTTATGCTGTTATAATCAATGAATCACAGTGCTAGAAGGGTCCCTGGGAAGTCTTTTCGTCCATCCTTTGGCACAGTCAGCTCTTTTCTTGGTGCTGTTCATGCATGGAGGTGCTGTACCTCCACAGGCAGTTTATTTCTGTGCTTCTCCATCCTTATCATTTTCTTAATATCTAACCTGAATTTTCCTTGCAACATTCTCTAAGCACATCTCTCCTTGTCCTGTCCACTACAGACAGGGAGAACAGATTACCCCAGTAACAGCCAATGGCTATTTAACGAACACCTCTTGTGCTTGCACCCTCTTCTTGTTAGGCTAAGCAACCTCAGGTCTGCCACCTGTCTGTCACAGGTCATATTTTCTAGATCTCTGATCATTCTTTCTTTTCTGTTCCAAATTCTGCACATCAGTTTCATGATTTTGTTCTCCTTTTAATTAGTTAATTAATTAACTAATTAATTTTTCTTTTCATCTGTGAGATGCCCATACCTCAACTCAGTTCTACAGTGGAAAGATCTACTTACATCTTATAAGCTACAGTCTTGTTTATACGTTCTGGTGAGATGTCTGCCTACCTCACAGCAGCATCTCAAGATTACCTTGTATACAACCACCTATGTTGAAACCAACTTGATTGATGTCATCAAGGCTTGAGAAGTTTTCCTTGCTCTGTAGACACACGGTGATCTACATGAAGCATTTGACACCGTTGAAATGCTTCATAGTTTTTCCAACATGTACACAAAATTTGTTTAGGTTTTGTTGAATACTGCTCTCCACTGTCCTACCCATTTTTTTGTGAGGATACTCACCAGAGATGATGGTAAAGTACTGCAGTGCATTTCATTAATATCATCTGGATGCATTTATTGCAAGCATTTATGAATCTCAACATCTAGACACCTTGGTGCAAGGCTACAATGGGTGAACAAGGGCCTGTTCAGCATAGGAAACCTCTGTAGCAAAGCCCCCATTGCCACTATAGGGCGAAAGAGCCAAGCTGTGGGTCTAGCAATGAATTTCACGCATCTTTCCTGAAACCTGATAAGGCTCAGTTTGGTCCTTGATTAGTGTGCAGTATTCACTCTTTGTACTTATTTGAGTTTTCTTTTTTCTTTTTTTCTTTTTTTTTTTTTTTTACAGCTCTAAATGAGTTAGGAGTGTCACAGGATTACTAAAAGCCATTTAAGAAGAACTAAAAGTGTTTTGAAGGATGAAACCAGGCAAAATTCATTCATTTTATGCATCTGAAAGTTTATATCACACTCCTCTACTCCCCACAGTAGTAGCGTTTATGTATAGCTTGATGTTATGATACTTAATCACGCAAAAAAAAATGATGTTGTTGACCTTAATGAGGCTATTCTTGTCCTCAGGACTGCAAGCCTGGCACTATGCTCTATAAAGCACTCAGGGGTTTTTCAAGGTAGCCAACATTTTTCAAGGTAGCCAACATTTCAATAGCCAACATGTTACAAAAAGAACACTCGTTACTATTCATCTCATTTGCTTAAATACACTTTTCAATGAATAATTTTTAAAAATGGAGAAGTAATCAACATATAGCTTATTTATTCCCACATGCCCACATGAAATTTGAAACTTCAGTGATGGTGACCATGCTGGAATATGAGAAAATTAATTTCCATTTCACCTGTTTTTTTTTTTTTTTCTTTTTCCCCTTTTTCTCCTTGGCAACAGTTTAGGCATTCTAGTGATAATAATCATAAAAGAACTTCTGGTATTGATTTATTCTCTTTTTCTTCAACCTACAATTTTTCTCAAACAAATGCATATTTCAGTATGATGTCCGTATGAAAGCAGACAAGGAGCATAAGGGAACAGATTAAAAACTGCAACTCTAGATCATAAAAACCACTCAAACTGATTAATGAAAGCCATAGTGAAAGAAAAGTGAGACTGCAAGGACTGTAAGATCAGAGAGAAACAGAATGGGCTTAACGGGCAACAGAAACAATCAACATTCACTGGAGATTAGAGACGATTTTTCACAGTGCAGTGAAAATCATGATGCACTGTTTTAAAATTTGCAGACAGTGAATCCAAGTTATTGCATACTTCAATTATACCATACGGTAGGGAAAAAAAGAAATAAATGCAAATAGAATTAAGGGGTATAAATCATTGCCAATGTTAAGCTATATGTTAAAAAAAAATCTTTAATCTCACTTTTTTTTTTCATTTTCTGTACCTGTTATTACTTCTCCATGTCACAAAGCAACAATTCTATCATATCCCAATGAAGTTAGTTATTCTATCTCCCTCTCTTCACAGATGCACATACCCACCTATATCAATCAGAAGATGTCTAAGCATGTGGATTTTATGGCGGGAGATAAGAAGGGTTTGGAGGTGTAAAGTTCATCTTTTAACCCATGGGTGGAGCACACATCAGCTCTGTGTCTCTCATAGGTCTTTCTCAGGTATAGTCTTTCCTCCTCCTTCAGCTACTACTTCAGCTTTTGAAATGGAATGACAGATGTGACCATTGCACATCTTTTACTTATGGCTTTGTGGCCACTGGTGCTTATCAGGAATATGTTGTCCAGGCTGCTTTATACTGAAATATATGAATCTGCACAAATATGCAAATATTACAATCCTTGAAAATTAACCTTTAGAAAGATGTTAACATAAAGGAAACTTTATATTCTTAGAAAGACATTTTTAAAACAGTGAAATTCAAGTTTTAATTCAGATTTTGCTTTTGGATGGTAGGGTTTTTTGTGTGTGGTTGTTTTTTTTTGAATCAGGGCTGAGGCTTCATAATGTTTTTAAAGCAAAACAAAATGCTTGACAGATTAGATTCTTCTCCCTTGAGAAAAGTTATTATAATTCAAAAGCAAATGCAGTCTCAATAATTTACAAACCAAACCAACCAACAAAGCAAACAAAACTCCACAGAACTCACATGCACAATGGAATTGCTCCAGGGGAAACCCAGAAGTTTCTCCTCACCTTTACACCCTCTTCCAACCAGATTTCTCAGTTCATTTATCTCCTGTGCACAGCTCTACCGTAATGCTGTCAGTCTGGTGAATTCCTGAAGCACCTGAGTTGCTGAGTAAATTATACACCTTACAAACTAGTAGACAGTTTCATGGGATACTTAATGAGATACCTTTGAAGAACACACTTTTTTTTCCCCCTTTTAATACAAAAGACCTTTGACCTCCTTGTTAATTGCAGCAGAAGTTAAAAGGAAATGAAATATAAAATTGAGCACTCAAAGCACTACAAGTGAAATCTTTATAATCTATGATAGTCAGACTGTTCACAAGTATTTTATGCTTGATTCACTGTCTGAAGCAGAGGTAGTCTGGTGGGAGAAGCTGCAATTTAAATTAATACTAGAAAGGAGGCTTACATTTGCTTAGACAGACAAATTAAACTAAAAAATAGGCTAAGGTACACATAAGGCTTTTCTTTATATATATGTGTATTTTCCTCTCAGAGGAATAATCCTTAGCTCTGTGTAGCAGCTTTCACAAACCGATCTCAAAGTGTTTTACTTGTTACAGGATGGAGATGTTTCCTTTGGATGTATACAATAAATCTAATTAAGATGTAAATAGAGAGCTGTTATATTGTATAAGATTTTAAGTCCATCGATATCCATATCCTGCAGTTACTGCAGTGTAAAACATATTCTAAGAGGAAATCCCCTTGTCAGCCAGATCAAAGAGGGGAAAGGTTGTGCATGCTTGTTCCTATGTGTATGTATTGAACCTTGGAATGTGAACAAAACCTAGAAATGTTGATGCTTCCAATAAGAAGGAAATTCCTTTTTTCTTTCTTTTTAGGAGAGTCTTTTCAGGAGCTTTGGGAAAAGCAGGGATCCAGGGCTGGCAAGGCCTGGATGCCATGGCTTTCTACTCACAAATCCCTCAAGGTGAGGGCTCAAGGTTCTCCAGCACCTTGCTACTCACCTGGCAGGAAGCCAGGCAGATTTTTGAAAGAACTGAGTTTATATTTTTGCAATGTTCCTTCATAAGATATACAAATATAACAGATTCATGAGTATATGAATGTGTAGGATTCTGTGTTTTGCTGGCCTAAGGGTAAACATAAATTCAATGCAATTGCGTTGTTAAACAGCCCTTTCCCCCAAGAACAGAACCCTTGCCCCCACTCCTCATCTTCTGCATGAAGGTTTCCTCCAGTAGGAAAAGGGGTAAATGCACTATAACCCTTTAAATGACTTGGCATATTGCAGAGTGCACTGGTCCCTGATGTGCTGATATTAACAGTGATTCATTTCAAACTAAGCTTCTATCATAACTGAAACATGTTAATCTGCTCATTGCCAGTCAAGCTGTGGAGGGTAGGTGTTCTTAGATGAAATGTTTAGAAGGAATTCGTTGACTCATGGCAATCTTTAGTCATTCTCTGAAATGATACCATTAATGTGTATAGGCTTAGCATACGGCTTGTTTCTCTGTTCTGTTATCTTGTTTTTACATTCAGTAGTATCTTTCTTGGCATAGAAGGAGGATAACAGATTCATGTTTGAGCACGCTATTTGATTTGTATTGCATTTCTTTAAATCATTCCAAACTGTCAGTCTCTAGTGTTGCAGGATTTGTTGGATCAGATTAAATTGATGGAGTAGCTAATCCTGGATACTATTTCAAGGCACCTGAAGGACAAGAAGGTGGTCAGGAAGATTCAGCATGAATTCACAAAGGGAAAAATCATGCTTAACCAATCTGATAGCCTTCTATGATGGAATGACTAGCTGAATAGATAAGGGATAAACAGAGGATTTGTCAGTCTTTACTTTGGCAAGGTTCTTGACACTGTCTCTCATAACACCCTCATACATACGCTAAGGAAGCATAGGCTAGATTAGCAGACAGTGAGGTGGATTGAGAACTGACTGAATGGCAGAGCTCACTGGATTGTGATTACTGATCTATTCGGAGTCTTGTAGCTAGTGTTGTACCCAGGAGCAACCTGGATATAATCCTTTTCGACTTATTCATCAGTGACTTGGATGAAGGGACAGAGCGCACCCTCAGTATACTTGATGATGATACAAAAGTTGTGCACCAGAGGGGATGTGCCATTTAGAGGAATTTTGCCATTCTGGAGAGTTCCTGGACAGAAAAGAACCAAGTTCAACAAAGTTCAACAAAGGCAATTTGCAGGGTCTGCAAATAAGAAAAAATAACACCACACACCTGTACTGACTGGTGCCTGTCTTGTTAGAGTGCAGCTCTGCAGAGAAGACCTGAAGGGAGCCCTGGTTGACAATGTTAACCATGACACAGCAATGTGCCCTTGTGGCCAAGAAGGCAAATGGCATCCTGGGGTGCATTAGGAAGAGTGTTGACAGCAGTTTGATGGAAGCAATCGTCCCCTTCTACTCACCCTGATGAGAACGTGTTGTATCCAGTTCTGGGCTTCCCAATGTAAAAGAAACATGGATATGCTGGAGCAAGTCCAGCAAAGGGCCACATAGATGATTAAGAGGCTGGAACATCTCTCGTATGATGCAGTGCTGAAAGGGTTGGGACTTTTCAGCCTGGAGAAATGAAGGCTTGGGCAGATCTTATCTATGGCAAAATGGGATATGTATATATCTCACTATTATAAATAAATAATACTATTTATTTATAGTATAAATACTATAAATATGTATAAATACTATAAATATGTATAAATACATTTATTTATAGTATAAATACCTGACGAGAGAGTATAAAGAGGACAGAGCAAGACTCTTTTCAGTGGTGCCCAGTAACAGGACAAGAGGCAGTGGGCACAAATTGAAATACAGTAAATTCCACTTAAACTAAAGGAAAAAAAAAAAAAGGAGAGTGAATGAACGCTGGGACAGGTTGTCCAGAGACACTGTGAAGTCTCCAGTCTTGGAGATATTCAAAAGTTATCCAGACATGATCTTGGGCAGCCTATTCTAGGTGATCTTACTTGAGCAGGGAGATTGGACTAGATGATCATTAGAGGTTCCTTTCAACCTCAACCATTCTGTGACTTTGTGGCCTCCTTTTGGTAGCACTGGCAGGTTTTTGGTACTCTTGAAGAAGACAGAAACTTGGCCTCTAGGTTGGTCTGTCCTAACTGTGAGATTAATCTGATCCTCTTTCTTGACTAGAGATATCAGTGTTAGTTTTAGGTCTGAATCTATGTAGTTTTCAAAATTGTGAGGTTGCTAAGAGCCAAGAAGAATACCATATTAGCGCAAGGTAACACATGGATATATAGAACATCTGAAAGCTTCTTCCAGGAAACAAGCATGGTGGATGCTTATGACATGCATAGACCTTTAAAGACAAGTTAAGTAGGTTTGGATGAGAATCAAACCAGGGTGCTGCTTTTTTGTTTGATATTATTTATAATGGCAACATGAATTATAAAATAGGATGTGCATATGGAGTGATTGAGGCTCCTTTCAGTTATATGGGAAAGAGGAAAGAATTAATCACTCTGATATCATAATGGAAGTAAAGAAAATAAATCTGAAATTCCACTACTTTGTAAGGAGGAAGCTCCAAGCTACACTATAGCCTACCATAATTTTCCTGGAATATCTCTCATAAAGACGTTTCTGGTGGATGATTTCAGCCTGTAGCAGCTCAGGCATTCTTTTTTAGAAGTATCAAAACCCTACAATGTTACTGCCTGTTGAGCACAGGTGTCATGATTCACATTATAATGTACAAGATACTCTTGAAATGAAAGCCCAGTGTGTTCTTTGATTGCTCTGAGATTCTCCTTATATGTATTTCTTTGATTACTGTATCATCTTGTGGCTACAATCCCTTTTTACAAGTCTATAGATATATAACAACAAAACATGTCTGCTTCTGATGAATTTTCAGCGCAAGATGGGAAGTATACCTCAGAAGTAGCAAAGAGATGGAAAGAACTTTGGAAGGAAAAAGGAACGTGTGGAGGGCACTTGCAACCACTGTAGTAGCTGACTTCTTATGAGATTTCTGCTGGAGCCGTGACAGAGAAGAGTTTTAAGATTCAATGTATCAGGCAATAGTTTGCTGCTTTTTACAGATGTTGGCAGAGCTAGGAAATGGCTAGCAAACAGGTGAAGCTGTAGTGCTACAAATGCAGGAAAGAGATTCAAAGTCTTCCTCCAGATTTGACTTGGAAGTTGTCCAAAACCATGCCAACAGTAAAAATGCCCCTGATCATTCAGCTATGTACATTTTTTGCCAGTTAAAATGAGGAGTTTATAGTAAACTTACTTTCATAGTCCATTTTGTCTGTGATCATTGAATAGTGACTTTCTTTAAATTCAGTGGCATTGCATTACTCACACTCAGAAATATCTCCTAGGGATAAAAGCTCGGATGATGGAATAGGTGCTGTTCTTACTAAACACCTGGCCAAGAAAGATCTCCAGTGGTTGAAGGACATTTTGAGTTATGGTCTAGCAAGAAAAAAAAAAAGGCAAGTGCAATGCAGTAATCGTTTACACCAGCACATGATGGAGAACAGCTGCTAAATAGCAGTTCTGCAAGAAGTGATCTGGGGGGTTATTGAAACTGAGCCAGCAATGTCATGCTGCTGAAGAAGAAACAAACATTTTGGTATATAAGAAAGAGAGGAGTCTTTTAAGACTTGTGAAATAATCTCTCTACTCAACACTAGTAAAGTAATAGCTGGCTGCTGTCCAACTGTCAGAGCATGGCATGGACCAGGGGCTCTGGGGGTCACTGTCATGGGAGCTTGGGAGCAGGGATCTGGGGCAGCTGGGACAGTCTCTACATTGGCCACTGCCATGGGAATGGAGATAGGAATGGAATAGGGCTTGGACTGCAGGTGTCCATGGGTTGGGGGACCCTTGGCTGGGCATGGACAGGACAGTGACAAGGACAGAGCCAGCACTGCTGCAGTGTCATGGGGCAGAGACTGATGTCCTTAGGCTAGACTGAAATGCAGGCCTGGGGGCAGGGGATGCCTGGAAGTGGGCAGGGGCAAGGATGGCTGGCAACCTCTCATGGCTCTGATATCAATTTTGGGAACTGTACATCAAGAAACAGATGGACTTTCAAGAAAACATTTGGGAAAAAATGATCACAGATGTAGTAAAAGAAGATCATCAGGAAATACTGAATCATTTATTTGAGAAGGTTCAGGTATTGTTTACAAATACCTCTGGATAAAATTAAAGAATAATAATATTTAAAAAAAAAGAGCAACACAAAGGAAGTATTTTATAGCTGTGAAGCATAACACTATTTAGCTATTTTTAGCTGACTATTACATATTCCCCTGAAGAAAGAAGGCAGTTAAATTACATTAGTAAATTCCTGAAGAGAGCTGTAGATGTTTCTTAGATGTGATGACACTTGTCACCACCATTTGCAAAATTTCTAGTTAATTTTGTTCTTGACTAATACGTTTGCATTTCAAAATTTCATTTAATCTGTGCTAATTTAAATTATCCTCTTATATATACACCAGGATAAGAAGTGGACAAGTTATGAATTTTTTTTTTTTAAGAAGTGTGGTCAGCTTCTAGCATCTCAATTTTAACAATTTCCGTAGCACGAGGAAGAATTGTTTTATTATCATCCTTCATGAGCTATTGACTGTTGAAATGCAGCTATTCACTTTGTATTATTTCAATAGGCCAGAGTCATGGATGTTTGTGTGTGTACTCCTTATTTTTGCAGAACTCAGTATTTTGTATGAGCTGAACAGGCAAGGCCAGGTTCTCTTACCAATGAGACTCTCTTGACTCAACAGAGTGTGGCAGATGTCCATCTACTTCTTTTCAATTCTCTGTTCAGCCCCAACCCACCATAGTTAGCCATCCCTGTAACTCAGGTAATTCCTGGAAGGCAGAATTTACCCCTCTGAGCGCAGTCGAGATCTATAAGTAATTTATTTCATGGCAGCAATATAGCAGACCGACTGACCCATTAGCCATTGCCTCCCTTACTACCGTTCACTCGCTCTGCAGGCCTTTTGGGAGTTGCACTAAAGGCTGTCGGAGTGACAGGGCTGAGCCATTCCTGGCTCCTTTGTTCCCAAGCCAGGTCCACCAACATCAGAACTGTTCTTCTCAGCACAGTAATACTTGCAGGCATCTTGCTTTTCTGCACTCTCCTGGAAAGCATCATTTTCACCTGAAGAATAAATATATGCCCCCTTGCTAGTTTCTCTCTGATTTATTTTATATAGCTATGAAGTATCAATATAATGATGAACTCTAGATGTCCGAAGCTACAAAAACTCTGATTCTGAAATCACTGAGTGATTGATGCCATTACTGACACTCTATGCTTTGAAACTCGGACGCTGTGGAATAGGACTTCCATGTAGGTCAAATAAAGGAACCAGACAAAAAGTTAATCAAACAAAAGGACATTTCATCAATATACCATTGTATAGCTTTTCCTGCCCAGCTTCTCCTGTATCTTTGCAAGGAAGGAAATAGAAGACTTCACAGAGTTAATTTTTTTCTGTGTATTCTGAACTGTGATGTCAGGGTATGCCTATGATTTATGGATTAAATCTTAATCCAAGGTAGAATTTCTAGTTTTACCTCCAGTTCTTTCATACGGAATGATTTTTCCTACAGAGTAGGAATAACTCAGAATTACAACCCCCTCTTTCCCATCCACTTGAGACTGTTCCTCACACTGAAATATTTTATTATCAGCAATTGTGGGAGATATGGCAGTGCCATTCACTGCCCTTTGACATGCAGTCTTCATCCATCTAAGCACTTGATTCACTGCTAGGTTTTGTAAGAATTAGCAAGATGATTTTGATATGTTTTATATGAAATTCATCTTCATTCTCTGAATCCTTTGGACTGTCCAGCAGATTTTCCTACAAATTTTCTGGTTGCATCTGAAAAATAGAATTACCTTTAATTTTTCCCACTAAAAGTGTGAAAGAATCAGACAAATTCTATATGGACTTGAATATAATACAATTTGTTTGTTTGTTTTTGCCATTAAACTTAATAAAACCAAATTGGATATTGTGGAATTACAATCTCTTTCTTAAAATATTCATTTTGACAGTGTTTGCTATGTCCACATAATTATTTAAGGCTAGAGATGTGTTGTTCTAGAGTTGTGTTGTTCACTGCACTGAAGAAAGCAAAGTGTAAATGAATATTTCTAAAGCAGAATAATCATCACTTTAGCTGGATAAGCAGTAAATGGGCAGAATGATCTAGACTGACAAAAAAAACCAAAAAGTAGTTTTATCATAGCTGTGGAATCAAAAAACAGGCAGAGTTCTGAAGTCAGCAGATTAAAAAAAATGTACATCACAAATTTTCTGGTTTATCTGAGGGGGGCTGATGTCTAGAATCCTCACTTCCCATGGGGGAGGAAGTATTTAAGAGACCCTTTGGCTAAGTGAGATCAGAACCTATTTAATACCCCTATAGTTTGATAAGCTGGAGGTGAAAGCTGCATTTGAGCCCTGGGAAGTGGGATACGTGGATTAACTGTGTATCTAAGAAGAATGGGATAGAGTCCTTGCATTTCTGGCTCTCATTTTAGGGAGGAAACAAACAAACAAACAACAAAATCACAAAAGAACAAAAATCCCTTTTACTGAGTTCTGCAGAAATGAGGCTGCCTGTTGGGAAGAAGACCCTCAGTGATAACCAGAATAAATCAAGGAGGAAAAGTGCCTGCCCTTGTGAAGGGCCAGCTGGTTCCCCAGCAGTCCAAAGAAGACTGGAAAGAGGAATAGGTTCCACACACAGAAGATCTGTCTTGGTTGAAAAAAAAGAGTCTATCCTGCCTGAATTCTGTACTGCATACAGCTGGGAGGAGAACTTCATGTTTCTTAAGGAGGACTTTCATGCTTTCTTCTCTCCTGGAGACAGCAGCTCTCTGTCAGAGCTACTCTGAGCTGTGTCCATGAAATGCCTGGTCTGGCATATCTTTTCCTTGAGTCTGCCTATCCCTGACTGCCTTGTTGACAGCAGCTTACATGTGGTGACACATTTATATACGATGTCTTCTCCACTGGCAGAAAACATTGGCGGAAACTTTGTCATGGTCTCTTTCAGAATAGCTTTCAGGTCCCTTGGCAAGGCTGGAGTAATCTCTCTTGTCACCTCCTGTTAGGCCATCCAATGGGCAGGGCCATAAAAAGCTTAGCAAGGACAGTTGAAGACATAGAAGATTATTGGAAATGATGCTATCTGAGTTTTAAACGCCAGAAACGCTAACTGAATCCAAACCACCCAAACAGGCTTCTGAAGATGTCACTTGAAAGCTTCTCCTTTTCTGTAGACAATGATACATAGCTCAAGGCTTTAAAGTCCATCCTATTATCAGCTTTTATAAGTAAAGTAGGAAACAGCGTCCTGTAAATGTATCTAAAGAAGAAATCCAGGCTGGCAGAGAGATAGGCTGGGTATGTCATCAGGCTTTTATCAACTGTGGCAGCAGTTACTCCAGTGCCTTTAACAAGTCTGTTTTGACTGAGTTATGGAGACATTTTTGACTCTGCTCAAACCAGGAAAGCATCCATGGTCTTTATTTTCCCTCTTTGAATAAGTGAGTTTCTGTTTCTAGTTGCCAAATACAAAATTAATCCCACCCGCATCCTTATGAAGACAGTGAAACTTAGTGTGTGTTGTTCTGCAGCTTCTTTCCTCTGTCTGTCATATTGTAGAGTCACAGATAAGACTGAAGGAAAAGGTAACTTCCTCCATCTCTTTGCTTATACAAAATTGGGTCCTGTTCTGTGTTGTCCTTCTTTTTTAATGATTGAAATGAAGCAATGTCTGCTTTGGGTGTGTTTCTCTCTGGTTAAAAGACTTTATCACTAGACTTTCTTAGGAGGAGACTGCATTTTTTTTTCATATGTCATTCTATACCATCCATTTCTCCTCCTCCTCAATAAAATAGCTCCTATTCTTCCATTCCTGGAACTGATATTTTTGTCCCCTGTGTATTTATCTATCTTTGATAAAGTAAAATATATCCAATTTACTGAAATCTTTTTGTTTGTTGAACTTGCTTCAGTGAGCTAAAGTTCCTGGGCTTCAAATCCCACGAATTCTTCAAGATCTTATAGCTAAGCTAAAAAAACAGAAAAGCCCCTGAGCATTACAATACACAGGAGAGCTATAATTATTTCCCTGATAGGGCTAGTAAGAAATCCTCCAATTTAGGGACAGTCTTTATCCTTCCTACAATCTCCCTAATAGGCAGAGCAGGTGAAAAAGTATTCAAGGTTAGAAAAAGAACAGCTTGTATGTACACAACATTACATTTAAAAATCACTTGTCTCCAGAATAGGTCTAGAGCTATTAGACCAAAACATGTCACTGTTCAGGACAGGCCCATGAACTTCTTTTGTAGCTGAGACAAAGTGTGTTGCCAATACGTAAAGCCCATGAGAATGTCCCAAATCAGATGTCTTTTGTGCCTCATCTGTATCATAAAACTTTCACCTCGCTGAGGATGATGAGAACCCTAATATTAACCACCAATGTTATTTTTTAGTGCTCTCAGGCTCTTGCCATGTGTGGATGTTGCTGTGCCTTACTTCTCATTTATATATTCTGTTATTGTCTCACTTGTGCTTTGACAAATGCTAGACCAAAACAAGTTTATTGTTTTATTTCCCAGTGGACAGCAATTGCTCAACAATGGAAAATTCAGCTCACAAATGCCAAGAAAAGAAAACCAATGATGACTCCCCATGACTGCACTGTGTGTTAATAACGACTTAGCTTTCCATGCCTCCTTCTGCCAGATAGTCTTCTAAAACCTTCCCTCCTTCCCAAACTAGAACGCTTAAGCTAACCCTGGTGTGCTATTGTGTTATGAAAAAAGTCTCTTTCCTCTCATGCTTTGTGAACAGCAGAATAGCACATGTTGGCACTGAGTGGTCATAAAGATATGCAGCCCCAACAGGTGCTAAATCATTTTCTTACTTCAGATATGTTGTTTCTGGCTTTCTCCAGTCTCAGGCATATTGAATATTTTCTGCCTGATGTTTTGAATGTTTTCAGTGCAAGCTTTCAGAAATCAAGGTTCTAGAGAGCATTTGAAAAGCTTATTTGCATACTAGCCGGGCCCCGTTTATGTTTATTTATGGAAGGATGAGATCTTCACTGGTATCTGTGATCCCATTCTGTACTTTACTTTATAAATATTTTCCCAGAACCTGCATCCTCCACAGGTCTATAAGATGAACAGCATCATAACATCAACCAAACACAGTTTTGGGTCAAGACCCTCTGGCAGGAGGAGCAAGGGAGAATTACTCCATAAGCGACAGGGAGCCAAGAGTGACACCAACACAGACTGTGCCTGCTCTCGTGGGATG
>NW_010586478.1:231511-254175 GCF_000705375.1 Tinamus guttatus
AGGAATGCTTGTTAATAACAAGGTCTACCAAGAGCCTCAGACACAGAGAGCAGTGAGCCAAGCCAAGTCTACCCAGGCAGCCTAATCAGGGGCAGAATGAAACAGAACAAGAGACAGAGCTGGAGACAAGGCTCCAAATGTGGATGCAGAGATGACCCAGAAGACAAGGCCAAAGGCAGGATTAGAGACAAGTTACAGTGTACATCTGTAAGGTCTCTCAGGAGGGACCTCAGATAGTCAAGTTACCTTTAATGTGTGTGTCTGAAGTCCATTCAGGAGTTGGGGCCAGAAACCAGCTGGTGACCAGCACTTCTACAGCATAGCTCAGACGGGTATTGAAGACTCAGGGCTGGACTGAAATGGATAGGAGATATGAGTGGAGGCCCCAGGTGGTGCTGGTCAGGGCTATTAAGCTCTGCTAGTGCACTCAAAGCCCTGACATCCACCTCATCTACCCAGAGTGGCAATCAGTTTAAGATTAAGGCGCTGACACTTGTTAATCCACATGTCTGAAAGCTGACTAAGCTCCACTAGAACTGATCAACATATAGCATAGCATAAAACATATAGACAAATCTACCTAAGCATAAGCTTGACATATCCAAGCATATGTGAGACAACTAGGAGGTGACTGACATAGTATAGGATCCACAGGAGATGTGCCTGTCTCTGAAGTGCTGGAGACTAGGTGAAGATCTCTCACATCCATGGGAGGCAGCTATACTGTGGGTGGTTCTTTCAGAGACCCACAGCTGAACAGTTATTAACCATTTCATCTGCCAGACATCTTGGCTCCTTTTAAACACCATAGAAGAATTGCCTGACAAACTCAGCATGGAGAGGAGAACTCTTCAGATTGATATAGCAGTCTCTTCTTTCTCTGTCTATTGTACACACCTCTGGAAGCCTCTATTTCATAAGCATTTTGGCAAATGGCTTCTGTTCTCTTCCTCTGTCCTCTCACCACAAGGACAAACTATTCATTGAACTCAATATGGGACAGAAATATTATAGAAAAACAAACAGATATGGAGAAGGAGACTATGTTTATCCTGGCAGCTCTTTAATCCAATCTTTTATCTCCCATTTCAATTATATGCACTCCAGGCCCATGCTTGGCTCCATGCTTAGGGCTGCAGTCTTAAGGCCATTCCAGGGCCAGTTCTTATTACACTGGCATCACATCCTTGACTATGGAAACTAGGATGCTGACAGATGAACTTGCCCAGAAAAGAGAGTAGTGCACTTAAACTATAATCACCATGAGTCACTACGGCCGCTTTTTAGAACCAAAGGAAGTATTTTGACTTGTGCTCCATTTTCAGTAAAAAGCCAGAATGTTCTGCAGAAATCAGACACCCTTAAAAACAATAATTTCCTCAGTAAGCCACATTTTCTTCTGGTAAGTAGTTTTAATGTAGGATTTTCAGCCAGTTGTTGGAATAATCTCCGGTTTAACAGATTTTTTTTTTCCAGAGTTTGAACATTAGAAATGGTAAAGATGGCATTAAAGCAAACACAAACAAAAAATAATTAGTGGAAATAGAATGATGTTGAAATTAAATATTTTGAAAAATTCCAGACAAAGGTTTCATGGGAGGTTAAAAGTTTCTGTGCCCTCCTTTGGCATTGAAAATTTTATTCAAGATTTTGTGGAGTTTGTCTGGTTTTGGTTTCTCTTTGTTAAAGACTATTTGATGGGGGGAAGAAGAAGCAAGTCTGGTTAAGAACTATGAAGCGTGCCATAAGAAGATGCTCTATTGTAGATGGTAAAAGTATTAGAGAGTCATAGAATATTAAAGTATCTTTCTTTCCCTCTCCCCTCAAACATCTGCATGAAAGATGAGCATATAAGAAAATGAAAAAAAAAAGAAAGAATTATCCACAGTAGTGAGCTGGAAGTATCTAATATAACTTGCTACTTTTTGTGGAGCAAACCTGGAAAATGACTAAAAGCACTGACAAACAGTTTGCAGCAGTGTCAAGGGGATAAAAACATATCGCAGGTATCAAGGTTTCTTTTGAAGACAATACTCCCATCTCATCACACCTGATCACATGTGTTCAGTGTAGAAACATGAATGCAAACAGGTTGCATTTGCACAAAACACTCTGTAAAACAACAGCCTGGCCCAGCCAACAACATTTCACCCAAATGCCTGCCAAGGGGCAGGGAAAACCCTTTGTAATTTTTGCCAGTACTTGTCTAATATGATAGAGAAGCAGCTGCAGTGCAGATTCCTGATCATTAGTTTTAATGATCTCTTCAGTAAGATCCTGCAGGATAAAAACAGGTCTAAAAGAACCTCAAATATTTACCTAGGAAACACAAGGAGCAGAAAAATAATTGGGCTGGAACAGCTGCACGGCAGGATACAGCTGCTTTGATGTGAATTAGCTCCTGCAGCACCAGAGCTTGTGGCTCTATCCACACTCACAATAACATCTCTGACGAAGCACAAAGTTTGGGAGTGGTTAGCACTAAAGAATAGCTAATCTGGAAGCTGGGAGTGAGTTCTTCCTCAGTACTTTTACAGCTTTCACTCTTATCTGTCCCTGTTAAGAGTGGTGCTTTATCTTCCCTTTCTGCATAGACAGAGATAGAAAAGCTTATTGCTTTTGTAATGTCCCCAAATGTAAAAAAAAACAAAAAAAAAAAAAAAAAAAAAAAAAAACAGCCTCCTACTTACTTTTCACCAGTCAGAAATACACTTTGGGCTGTTTTCTATCATTAGCCTCTTAAAGTTGTCTGAAAGTTGGAAGCAGGGCAATAAGGAGTCGTGACTTTTCTCCCGGAGGAAACTGCAAGAGAGAGCTAGGGTCTTCGAATCAGCTTTTAACTCGTGACAGGTGAAGTGCTGCCTAAGCCTGCAAAAGTCAGGGAATGGATGGTTAACCTTACTTTGTTTTCAGAATAAAATAATTATCTTACCCAGCTCCAACTTTTGGAATATGATTTTCTAGAATAGCCTACAGATGACATCTGTGTTATTTTTATGAATTGTATACATACTTCAATTTAGCTATTTGAGACTCTTTCTCTTGCTACATGGAATTAAACACAAATTGTTGTTGATAAGAGCAGCCAGAAAAAGAAACTAGGAATCAAAAGGTCCTAAAAGAACAAAATAGGCCTAGGGGAAGTGCCAATTTAACTGACTGCACCTTGTAGGTATGTATGTATGTTTTTTTCCAATTTTGGTGTCTAAGATCAAAAAATGAGTGAACTCTTATGAATCATTCCTATAGGCAAATTGAAGGGAAGCAGGAGTTGGAGTAGGGGAATAAGTGAGGCATGAAGAAAAACTATTTGAGGAATATGTTGTGGAAGTGGGACCAAAAGAGGCAGTAGATGAAAGGAAGCTTCAGGCAACAAATCTAGCCATCGGAGTTGAATAGGAGCATCCCATGCGAAGAGAGAGTAAACTTTCATTAGACTAGATGCAACTTGGCTCTTGGGGTAACTCTTTCATTTGGCATCTTTTTGAATAAATAAAGAACCCCTCATTTTGATGAGGGTCTTTTAGATCACTTTTCTCAGTAAGTGGCCAAAGGACCTTCTTGGAGACATAAGGATAGTTGGCAGAGCAAGACTCACCTCCATGGCAGCTGCACTGTGTCAGAAGTGAAAGACGCGGTGCTGGCTGCCTGACAGCAGCGTTTGAAAGGGGCTGAGGGGGTGTGATGCAGGATTTGATCTGTATCATGATGGAGATTTTTATTTTGGGATAGCTTTAGTGCAAGAGTTACTCCTAAAATAGCTCTGGCAAACAGCTTACCCCAGTTAGACCCAGTCATACACTAATCTAACCTAAGCCATTCCACTGCTGAAATAAGCACTGACACAGCCTTTGGGATTACTTTAACTATCCTGGTGTGATTTCACCTCAGCAGTTATACTGATGGGACTTTCACCTGTAGATCAGTTTCGGGTGAAGTCCCTACTTTTCTTCTGTCACTCAGTGCATTCAAGTTATGCTTTTATATCACTTCAGAGGCATGTTCTCATGCACTCGGTTATCTTGGTTTAGTGCAAATTGTTAAGGTCATTCTGCTGTTAATTAATTGGTTGAGCCACATTAAAATATTCTCCCTTAAACCCTCTGCATTAGAGATTAATGTGAGCTTCTCCAGAGACCTAGAAGTTTAAAGCGAGTATCTCACCAGCCATCTAAATGAAACTTATGTGCTGGGTTGATAGTTATTCTCTGTATTGCAGAAGAGAAAGATTTCAGATAACATTTCAGCTGCATTTAGATGTCTTTTGGAAAGATTCTGTCTGAAATACCAAATGAAATCTATGTGCCATAAAGAGGGTAAGTAAAAAAGTGAAGATCATTTAGCTACAACTGAAAAGCTCGTATAAACCTAGATTATTAGCAGGGAAATGATGGAAGGCAATAAAATTATTGCTTTTTAAAAACGCACTGAGAATCTGGGAAGACACCTGTGAGGAACCTCTAAAAGCTTGACCACACTATACAACTGACCATATTGTTTTTAATAATCTCCTGATGTAAACTTGGGGAAGTTTATTCACAAACATCATTGTAATTTCCATGGACAACTAATCATTGCTATTATACTCATGCCCAGCTGCAGCTGGCTGCTGCTAAAAATGGAATGCTGCATTTTTTTTCCCTGTAGTTTGTTTTGGTAATTAAGATTCTGACAATTAGAGCATTTTTGTGAGAATGAGAAGCATGAAAGCTTTGCAGTGCTCACCTTGTGACCAAGCTATTCATCTGAAAAACTTAGGGCTTACTGATGGACAGGGTTGTTCCCTGAGTCCTCCACTGCCATTGTTCTTCTTTTCAGGAGCTTGGAGTGCTGCTACGAATGGTTGCTCCGCTTGGAAAGCACCACTACAGGCCTTCCCTCTGCATCTTATTTACCTGATTTATTTAAGTGCAAGTCAGAGAAGAGGCTGACTGCTTTTTTGGTTATTGGAAATTCTTCATCCTTCAGTTAGGGCATAAGGGAAATAAGAAAAAAACCCTTCACCCTGAAGTTAGTTAAGCAAGGGACAGGGGCTCATAGGGGTGGTGGAAGGTCCAGCCCTGGGGAGAGGCAAACCTTGATTGTACAAGATTGAACTCACCTAAATTTGAAGTTAGCCCTGCTTTGAACAGGGGGTAAAGACTAGAAATCTCCAGAAGTACTTTCAAACCCGTTTTTTCCATGATTGTGTTCTCCCCTTAAGGTGTTTATTTCTGTTAAGAATTAAAGTGCAGAAAAGGCCATGCAATACTTTAATCTGAAGTCTTGTGGAGTTTTGACTGGGAAAGCCAGTAATCCTGGACTGAGTCCAAGAAGTAATTCAGGCTTCAAACTTCTCTTTGTACATTTATCAGTTTTCTCCTGAGGCCTACACCATTGTAGATATGTATGAAGTTTTTATGAACTGAGTCAAAAATGTTACCATACCAAATGGTGGAAAGTCTTAAGCCAAGATATGGCTACTACCAGTAGATACTGCATGTAGCTGTTGGGTGTGACCTGATCTGATGTTACATCAGCTCAGCAAAAATTCACTTGCATGATATTAAGAAAGCAAAAGACCTTCTCTTTTTCTGTGGAGAACCAAAGACCAGTGCTGTATCAGATTTTGTACACATGCCATTGCAACATCAGGGAGTGCTTTAGTTGAATCAGCTGAAGCTGACTGATATTAGGTAAAAAAGGGTGTTTCTGTCTAAAAATAGTGGGTTTTGGGTACAGAAGCTGCCATATTAGCTAGTATCTTTGAAAATCTTTAAGTTTTATCTCGTATGAAATGGTAGAATTTAGGTTATGAAGTTTGTAGATTCGCTGATCAAAACCTAGGGCTCCTGAACTCCATGAGCACCTTTCTGATGAGTAAATGCCCCCCCAGCTGGGGTCCTCTGAAGCGGATCTTTCTCTTTTTTGATTCCCTAATGAACTGACAGTGGTGCTCATCATGATCCTCTGGGCCTCCCATTCTGTAGAAGTTTAATGATTAATGATTAGAGGGTTTGGCCCAGAGCTGAGAAACGCATGGTTGCATTTCCCACTTCTGCCTTAAAAGTTTGGCACCTGTCTCAGTGGGCTTTGCACAGGGTGTTCTCTCTGCCTGTCCACCCAAAATGGAGCTTCTGGGGCTAGGCAAACAAGACAAATAAGGATGTCAAGACAAAAAAGGATATGATTGCGGTACTGTGGTTACAGCACTTAGCTGGGTAGGGGGAAGAACTTTGTCCTGCTCCTAAGCTACTCCTATGTTTTAGTATTTATCTTTCATTAGTAACAACATTTAGGTAAAATACAGAAAGTCCAGCAGTACGCATGTAATTCAGAATGCAAATAAAACACAGGATTATACTTCACTAACTCAGTAGGCTGCTTGAAATAATACATAAATTATACACTATTTGAAGCCATGAGATGAGGCGTTAAGATTCTGCTTCAGTTTTTCTCCAGATTTTTATTAAAAAAAAAAAAAGACTTGAAATAAATAAAGATTGGGCAAATTAATTTGCATATAAAATGAGGTCTGCTTGGAGTTCTCTGATATTTGAATGGCTGCTGTGACAGACCCTTACAAAAACAACAAACCCCAAGGTGTTTAGAAAAGAGAATATCTTTTCATTACTTCAGCTGATACTCTTGGAAAAGGCTCTTGGAAAAGGGAAGTTGTTTCTGAGGAAAAACCTTTTCGCAGAACTGTAAATAGTTATCAACGCAAGAACCTTTCTCAATGTTGTTCAAACCACAGTTTTGGGGAAAATAGGAGAGACTATAAAATGGGGTGCATTTTTCAATTTAAAAAATGTCATTAAAATTGTTATTTTATTATTTCTTAAAAAGTCAGAGAAATCTGTTCATTTTCAGAATTTGTAAGAGTGTTCTTACATTTATTTGTTCTTCTAGGACATGATTCTAGTGAACACTATTGAATCATCTTAACAATAAGCGCATACAACTCCAGAACTTTGATTATGAGCAAGAGATTCAAATACAATGTGGGGAAAGAGATAGGATCTAGATATGAGAGCAACTCAGAGCAGGAACTTGCTAACTTTGGGATAATTGAATAAATAGGTAAATATTTTATTTTCAAAAATGACCTTTAATTTTGCATGCTGGCATATTAACTGATCTCTAACTCTGTATGATTTTCAGAGTTATAGACCTCATCTAATATGAGTGGGAGTCCCAGAGTGGAATATTCCAGGAATTTTATCTTCCATGTCTAAACCGAGGGTCACAGGAATTGTGGCATCATAAATAAAAAGCCAATTTTGAATGTTTCACCCAAGACCTTTCTTAACAATACTGCGAGCCCAAAATGAACTTGTTCTTATTCTTGCTGAAATTAGTGGCAAAACTCACACTGACTTAAATTCATGCATTGAATTATCAAAGTCTCAGGGACACAGGGGAACTTCACAAGTATTTGATTAGCATTTAGGAAATTGAACCTCCTTCCTCTAAATGTGTTCATTGTGGACAACGTGAGCGTACACAACTTCAGTAATAGTGACACTGCCAGTTACAAAAAAGAACAGGACATTTTATTTAATTCACTGTTAGTTTGTGTATTTCATTCTGTAACAGCATCAGTGATCCTTGGTACACTTGGTGTTCCTTGGAAGGTGATGGATTGGAAACTGTTCTTGAAGAATGGCCCTGGACACTCCTCATTGTTTTCCTTTCTCTTTCAGACACTTCATTAAGCACCAAGCTCTGTTCCAATGCAGACTTCCATTTGATTAAAAGCAAATGATTCCCTCAGTCAGGTTTCTCTGGTTAAGAACCATTTACTGTGTCTATTCAGGCAGGTTGTCAAACTGTAACCTTTCCTCATGCCTGACATGTTTACGTTGGCAAGGTCACTAAGAGGGACATAAATTGTTCAGGCTCAATGAAAACAATCAGAACATTTAAATCACAAGCAGGTCGTAACCCGGTGACACAGCAATGGAAATATCTCAAAATGCTGCCCACGTTTTTCAAATGAGATGCTGTTATACTATTGATTTATGGGCAGTGATATTTCAACAAAAGAGGAACGTGAAAATATCTACATCTGGCATTGGTTAGGAGATGTCTGGAGGTAGGTGAGACTGATCCAAACCCCAGACTATTCAATACTGCTACATTTACCCTAATAAACTACCTGTGTCCAAAAATGGCATTTTGACCAACTGGCACAGAATAGCTAATGTCCCTACTGTTAATTTTTTTCCTCTCTAAAACACAGCAACCTTGTATAGAATTACGGAGATGAGTTTCTTTCTTATGCTCCATCCTAGAGAAAGTGCTATATAGCCCAGACCAAAACGATGTTAGTCTGAAGAACTGAGCAATATGCACAGTCCAAGTCTGGTATCCATTGACATTCTTGAATAGTCTTGTTTGGTCCAGTGAGCTCTAGATCATTTAGCCCAGTTTCATTACAGTTAATAAAGCGGGAGCTTAGATAGCCCAATTTTCCTCCTCAGAGGAAGAGGGATCTGTCGCATTTAAGATAGATTGACAACACTGCTTTCTTGGAGGCACCTATTTGTCTTCTCAGAATATATTGGGAATTTAAATTGACAGCTGTCTGATGTAGGCGCTTCTAGATGGTTCCTATAGTTAGTTGGGACAAATCTGGGGCTTTGTGTTTTCTTCTTTTCCGCAAGGAATTGTGAAATGTATGGACGCAATGAAGTTTGGCTCTCAGGAAGTCTTGTTCAATGTGCTCAAATCTTGTATGTGCTCAAAAACAGCTTAAGCAGGTGTATACAGTGGAAGTATTCACCATTTAACATTTCTACTCTCAGAGGAGTTTTGGTGTATGTATTTTTTTTGTATGAAAAATAAGATACAAATCCAGACTGGTGACAAGAGCAATCCAGCTGCAGACAGGCAAAGAGAATTGGGTTTTCATATAAAATGTTGACTTATTAACTGGGGTTTGTTATGTATGAAACACAAAGGAAAAGACAAAAGCCAGGTAAGACTTGCATTTACATGACCCTTATTACAAAGGCAGGATTACCAATAAATTTCTAGCTTCATATTAAAAGCTACCCCCAGCTGACCCACTCTAAGCTGGTTAGTCAAATGGAATTGAAAGCGCAATTGGAAGTGCCCAGCTGCTATTTGCATGCCATCAACAACAAGAAATTATGTGCCCTCACATCACTAGCCCATTAAGCTCGGGACATATTTTAATGCTATAGTCCACCTGGAAGCAAACATATTTTGTTCTATGCCTTGAATGAACAAAAGGGAATATGACTGTCGTAGCACATATCTGAATCAAAGCTAGCAAAAACTTTGCAGTTTTTGGGTTACTTTTCCCTGTTTTTGAAACCATTTTAATTCTTCTAGGCCAAGTGGTGTACGTATTTTAGGACCAAAAAGTGGTGGAAGGAAAAGGCAACTGTCTAATAGTCTGAAAGTACTGATAAAAATAATGCCAGTACAATCGCTGTTCGTACTGGACTTTGCTGCTTCCATCTTCAAGGTAGGTGGAAGGATACAGGCAGAGCAAAGGTAAGGGCCTTTTTTCCAATGAAAACCGGACTCTCAGAGACCGTTGAATGCAGATAAAGAGGAACAAAGTTAAATCTCTTCATCAATCTGCTCCTAAATTGATCTTGACGTAGTGGGGCAGGTAGAACTACGTAATGCTTATTACTTTTTTTTTGAGGGAGAGAAGGAGGGAATTGGAGCGGGACAGCCGCTAGTGCTGGTCCTGCTCTCACCAGCAAGAGTTTCCTATGCAGTTGCCGCACTTGTCCTGCTTGCTGGCATCCAGGAGTCAGAAGTTGGAAACTACAAGACTGCACTGAGCAGCAAGGGGGAGGGAAAAAAAAAAAGGGGGGGGATTGAGAGATTTAAATTCTGATCTTGGAAACTTTACAGCACACTTCAGTAATCAGGAGCTTCCTTTTAATACAAAAAGAAAGAAGAAAAATAATTCCAGGAATTTAAGGCTCCGGGAAATACAGTATGCTGCAAGACTGGTGATTAATCCCTGTAGTTGGCAAAGCTATGTCCACATTTCAAGTGCTGCTACCTGTCCTACACGAGGAACGGCACCTGCAGTTCAGCTACATCCACTAAGTCAGACACAAAGCTCATGAGCTTGTTCCTCTTTCTCATTTGTGGACACTAAGACTCTGGTGGTTCTGTTCTGAAATCTAGGGTTCAAGTCTCATGTATCCATTAATCCTTTTATTGAATTAAAAGTCTTCTTGGATTTCAGACTTCTATATTTTTATCTTATCTTATCTTATCTTATCTTATCTTATCTTATCTTATCTTATCTTTGTGAGTAACCAAATGGATCATCCACCATAAAGCCCTGCTGATACAGTTCTGGCTCTTTTGAAATCTCCAGACGAAGATCTTCTGTTCTCAATATTCAGTAAATTTCTGTGTTTTTTGTTTGATTGTTTTTGTTTGTTTGTTTTTGGGAGTGGCAAATCTCCTCCTCCAACAGCATGTCAAGATAAAACTCTGAGTGTCCAGACTGACTATTGTGAAACTGTTTTTTCAAGCACAAGTTTTCATCTATTTCTATAAATATTGGGCGATAGAGAAATTGTTATTCTATCAGCATGACCTGTACTTACTGAACACAATGCATGCAGAGATAATTTCTAATTAATGTTAATATCAAAAATAGTATTGCCACTTTTTCTTTCTTTTTCTTTAGAGAGTTTGGAAAAAATAATTCCTTTTTCCCCTGGCCTTTCTTTCTCACTTTTCCATCTGGACCATCTCTTTGCCAGACCTTTTTTCATGTTCAAAACAGACTGCTCATTCTTCTGGCTGATACATTGCCTTAAACTTCAGTGACACTTTCTTTGTATATTAACTTTTCCATGCTACTTGCCCTCAATAGATGACTTGCTGCCAGAAGGACAGAGTTGTGAACCACCTAGGGGGAGAGAAAACAAAACAAACAAAAAGGGGGGAAAAAAATCTCACTACTTACAGATAGCTGAACTTTTTTCCAACTTAATTTTCTATCCTTATCTGTTAATTTAACAGGCTATCTTTCTCAGAGAAAAAAGATCCCCTTCAGAACATCTGCTTACATACACAGTTCTTAAAATCTCAAGAGACCACTGAAGTGCACATCTACAAAAGATCTCTAGTGAGTCATCTCATGCAGAGAGCTGATGAAACCAGTCACTGCTAGAGTTCTTGCTTCTCCTGGTCCCATTTCAATGTACAGCAATGAAATAAGGACCAAATTAATTGGTATTTACCCAGGTGCCCTCAGACACTTTTGTCAATTTTTGATGGACACTTCTGTCCATCAAAAGCATGTCCCATGCAAAGGACATAAAGCTGGGTGCTTTGTATGGCAAGTCAGCATGACATTAGCTCAGCCCCTCAGCTGCTCTGGACAGCCCATGCTGGTTTCCCTATTGCAATTACCACATCGTTAAGAACTTCCTAGTTTAAAACCACCTTTGTTAATGACTCCATGGCCAACAGTTTCCCTTTCAGTACATTACTGACATTCCTGGAAGGACCATCAAGGCAGAGATCATATCTTCCTGTGTGCCAGTAAAAGGCCATGTTCATCTGTCTTGCATACTCTATTTCAGGACTAATTTCATTCTTGGAACATTTTGTGGTATTTGATTTTGTTCTTGATTGCAAAGTACACTAACCAAAAAAAAAAAAAAAGAGACATCTTAATTTCTGGAGTGTTTACCCACTCCCCTGAAGTCTAATGACTTGTTAGTCACCTCCTAATTGATTGCCGTGGAATAGTGATTAGGAAGGCCCATACAGAGGATAATGACTTCAGGTGGGATGCATGCAGGAAAGTTTGCATAATAACTAGGCATCCCTGTAAATCACCTTCTTAATACAGAACAATCATGTAAGGGCCAGCCTTGGGTAGGCTGTGGTATGAGAAGGACCTTTCACAGATTGTGCAGCTGCATGCTGTGCTTGGGGCCTGGACAGGATACTGGGTTTTAAA
The DNA here is from genome assembly GCF_000705375.1 of Tinamus guttatus. Next base: position 243,474 of record NW_010586478.1, read on the forward strand.
ATGAGACCTCCCTACAGGACTCTGAGGTATTTAACTGCCTTAAAAATGTCGGGATGATTTGCAAAAATTTTCTATTCAGGTAAGAATGTAAATCTCATGGAAGTTAAAAAGGGAAAGTCGTTTGTATGCTGTAATAGCTTTCCTTTGGTACATCTCTGTACCTTTAGAGGTCTAGGTACTGCTGTAAATCCAGGCTGAAAGGGTTATGGCCATACAGGGAGTTAGGTGCGAGAGTGCTTCACAGTCAGCTAAAACTAGAGCATATCTCTGTTTTCTCAGCCTTCCCTGAATTGCTGTTTGCCTTTTCCATTTATATTTGAAGAGGGGACTGTCGTTTGTCTTGTCATTGTTTACTTCTTAGCATGAAAATAGTCCCCCAAAATTAACACGTCTACAGCAAATGGTAGTCTGAGGCTTGGTGGAAAAGCAGACTGCAAGTGCGCCAGTTTCCTGTACCTCGTGGCACACAGAAGTGTTAGAAGGATATCTGTTCTTCAGCCTGAAGCCCACTTACAGATGGGTAAATCCAGGATAAAAGAGTGTACATACTGTTGCCAATAGCCATTGCTTATTTCCTGGTATGTGAACATGCCAAGACCATCGACATCACAATCCAGAAGTTAATTCATGGCTATAGAGAACAGATGCTGAGGCATTCTCCTTTTCCCTGAAACCTGCTTACTTTTGCCCAAAGTTTAAGCTTGTGCTGTACAAAGAGCAAGACCCTCTTGAGGAAGGACATCTCTGTGGGCAGGAAAAAGCTCCTGGTTTGTAGGGAGTTCAGTTCCAGCTAATGCAGAACAGTTTCCCCAGTTAAGAAAGACACAAAAGTCATAAGAAGGACTTTTCTGTAGGTTTTATTTCTTGCACCTCTCTTCTCAGAATCAGAAGATGCTTTGGTAGATACTGATGAATGCAACTTCAAGACATTTCCCCAAGCTAAGTAAATCTCCATTTCACAGGGCAGAAGCAGAAATTTGTAGCAGGAACGCAAGGAAAGACAGTGTCCTCTCCAGTATAAGCACTTATGCAACAACCACAGGAGGCACAGCAAGAGAGGCAGATACCTAGACAGTGATTGTTGGTCACCTCTAGCTTGACCTCTATTTCCAAATCTCTGGCGTGGGAAGGATGCCCTGTTCGTCTAGGCGAGATTGATCCTGGTTTGCAGCCTTCTTTGATTCTCCTGCTGACTGAAGTTTCTATTTTCTCAATAGTTCCTAGCTCCAGATTTCCATGAAGGAACTATCCCACTGTAGCAGGGAATAGCTCCTCTGGGAAGCCCTGAGAGGAACCCAACCCCTGCTCACACTGCCAAAAGCACAGCCTGGTTGCAGGCGCGTAGCCATGCGCGCAGCCGCCTCACCCTTGGCAGCCTGCAGACGTTTTCTATATTTGGCATCATGCTTCAACTGTTCCTTTTCCCGCTCCATAGTGCCTTTAACCCAGGACAAACTAACGGATGTGAAAGGATTGGCAGGCTCTGCTCACATTATTGCTGTGGCTTGATATCTGCAACTAGTTCTATTTTTAAATAATACTTCAGAGCTACGTGTTGCTCTCAGAGCATCTCCTTATGATATAAATTTCCTAGTCCTTGTTTTTGCTCAATTTAAAAAGCTTGGATATGATGTTTTCCTTTCAGTCTTTCCTCTGCCATGTGCCTTCACCAAGTTCATAGTTTATGTTTGCACCACTATGCTCTATCACTGCAGGAAAGTGAGATCTGTTTGCATTCTGCATCAGGAATGACTGAGAAGGGAGGAAAAGAGGATCAGAAATATAAAGCTAGGACTTTCCTGGTGCTAAGATGTATTTGGGCATCATTTTGTGATATTTAATCATGTTTGTTCCTAAAAAAAAAAATACCAACAACCAGAATTATCTTTTCCAATTACTAGCACTCAACTACTGATCGTGGGTAAACCTCCTCAGATCCAAAGACATGTGTTTCATTTATGCGTACAGTTATTTACTTCTGCATAGATCAAAGGAAAGAGCAGATGAGTGCCATGTCTTGCCCTCAGTTGGCAGAAAGCAGCTGAGTGCAGCTGAAATCAGCTCAGTTAATTGATAACAAAACAGCTGAGGACCAGGCTGAGTGAACTTCTGTGAATGTCCACAACGACAGCATTCCTGTGACCCATTTCCAATTTTATATCTCAGTTTTAGATTAAAGCAGCCAAATTTGGGGTGGGACTGTGGAAAGACAGTGGAAGGTTAAAAGGTACTGACTGCAATAGTTTTGTCAGAACTACTGTATTTCATCTGGACTTTTACCTGACCTGACTTCAGAACCAACTAGAAACTAATTAGAAACACATATTATGACTGGTTTTGTTTTAAATCATTGCCTCATCAAGGCTAGAGAGCTCTGCCACAGTTTGTAATATATGGTGTTAATTGAGATAGTAGATACCAAAGCAGAAGGCTGAGCTGAAAGGAGGATATGAAATCCAGATTTTTATGAAACCAGGAACCAGGTAAGAGAAGGACCATTATCTGAAAATTGGACCAATTTGCTTGACTAATGGTGCAGGAAGAGACTGGTTGTTTGTTTTCCTTTAGTAGAAAAGGAAAGTAGAATTTTTAATGTTGAGACTGATTAAGCAACAGTGAGTAACTGAAGGAAGTGCTATTGTTTTTAGAATCCTGGGAAAATAAATATAAACCAAGGGGGGCAAAATTATCCTCAGCTGAAAGGGAAACAGGTTATTCTCATTAGAGTATCCAAAGGTTTCGTACAATTGGAGAAAGATGTCTTGCTGGTCCTAGATGAGCATCAGAGAAGCACCAGATGCTGTTTGTATGACACCCTGGTGGGGAGTGAAGTGGCTGGGGGGCATGTGCAAGAGAGGGTCCCTCCTGGCCATGGCACAGGAGAAGCCTTCACAGATAGTTTCACAGACATGCTTTTTAATCCCAAATATTTCATCCCAGATGTCACACTAAGACACACTAAGGTTTCCTGCCTCCCCTTTATTAATGTCTTTTCCTAGGATCCCTGTATTCACCCCTAAGACTTTTGTCTTAAAAGGATTCTCTCCGTTCACAAACTCTGGAACTTCCTTCCTTTGTAGCTCTTTACACAGGAAATCAAGGAACTGTATGTATCATATGCTTTTTTGAATGCTCTTATTTGGACACATGTCACTGAATCCTAAGTCAAACTTTTCTCTAAGAATTGCTATCCTTGACCTTTTGTGGATGAAGGAGGAGATAACCAGTTCAAACAGGAAGGGAAGACTTTGTCCGGTGAGAAACATCTGTTCAATACACCAGCAATTCAGGGATGCAGCAAAGGATACTAGAAACCACAGAACTTTCCCATGAGTCTTTCTTCGGAGTCATTGTTGGCAGGATATTCTTTTCATTCATGAAATCTAGTCCATTTCATTACTTTTCATTTGTTTTTCTCATTATCATGAGGACTCAGCATCTCTTGCTTACAATATTTCTAAATTTTCTTCATATCTGTATGGCTAAATCTACCACCTAGTCAAGGGAGGTGGAATTTAGCCCTTTGGAAATTATTCATTATTTCTGTCTTCATTCATCCTTGGGTCTTGAATCCACGATGATTTTGTTATTTTAGGTAATGCAAGAGGGTGACACTGCCTACCTCTGTTGCAAATTCCCTTTTTCCTAATAGAGAAAAAACATTTTTTTGCATGTGTGTGTGGGGAAAGAATGGGTCACAATAAATATTTTTTTCTACAATACTTCTTATTCATTAAACATTTATTTCCGGTAGCAAATAGCTACTCACGCAACCCATTCATTTATTCACTGACTCATCCCACTCGCTTATTGATACCATGCACACCTTGCTTATTCCCGTTACTGGCACCACAGACACATGGGCCCCTGTGATCCATGCCCTGCCAGCTCCTGTTGCTGTCACTCAGACTCCTGTACATACACAAAGTAGACAGTTCCTCACCTAGAAAAAGAGTTAAAAAGGAATTTAATAAAAAGGTTGGACAATTTGTGCTGATCAGGTGCAGGGCACAGGGAAACAAGTGTACTGACCAATCCATTTACATGTAACCGACACCTTTTAATCTCCAGATCCTTCTATTTGGAAGAATCCCAGATGCTTCCAAAATCACCTAGATCTCTCCCTTTTTCCTCCTTTCCTCCTTTGATTTCTCCCTTAAACTGTCTTGCATGATTCCAAAATGCTCTTCTGCTGTTTCCCATAATGTGTCCCTTACCCCCCAGCAGTAACCAGTCCAAAGGGTGCTCAGCAGAACTGCTCTGGTTGACACATCTTGCTGCATTTCACACTTAGACAATAGGGCTGATGCTATGAGTTCATCTGCACGTAGGTGTCATCTCCTCTTGGATGTGGCCTGAGTTATGCAACCTGCTGACAATACCGGTCATGGTACCTTGTGCTCATGTCCCTGTACAGGCTCAGTAGACCCTGGGTCCATGAATTTATCAGCTCTTTAAATTCCAACAGGATTACTAAATCCAGGGCTCATCAGACCATGGGAAACTTTCACACAGTCTTCTAAGAACACACTTTTCCTCTTCTGAGCTTGTTATTTTTCTGTTATTTCTCCATCTAAATCTATGCATAGATATGGAACTCATTCACACAAAAAAAACAAAAGGCTTTTATGATCCCGTCCTCTTCCTTCAGCCATGAAAAAATTTCCCTTTAGACTAGTGCAGCGAACATAAACATGTAGTTGCATTTTGCAGCTTCACCTGATCTGAACTCGAGTTGCTGTCAGAAGAGCAGGTCTCACTCTTCCTCTGTGGATTCCTACCTACTGCCCTGTGTAAAATCTAGTATCTGTCTCTCTCCAGCGTGACCTTGATCAGCTTGTTAATCTGAAGAAAAAATAAACTTGTTTGTGTAGTCAGTTACTTTTCTTGTGAATCACTGGGATTGCAGAAAAAAATAGATTAAAGGCAAGAACACTGTGAGTTTGCAGACGGAGAGCATGGGGGAAGGGGTGCCCCAGTGCTGGTGACAGATCTAGATCACGTTAACACTAATCTGAAACTGCTCCCCAAAATTTAGATAACAAATCATGAACTTCAGTGCTGCGGTCCTGAATGTGACCATAAAAGTGTCCTTTGCAAAGTGCCCTTTTCATATATTACTTCCACTGGATTCCCACAAAATCCATTGATTCTCATAGATACCAAATTTATAAATGTGACAGAGCATTTCATAACGGTGTATTCTGTCACAGGTGTTTAAAGCACTGAGCACACCCTAAAAGCAAGGCACTTCACTATTGGCAAGGTAATAGCAGTGTGCCTTCATTAGTATCCGGACAGTTCAGGTGGATTTTATGTCTGAAGGAGAGAGGTGGAATAAGCCCAGGAAGAAGCAAATACAAGACACCAAAAATGAAGGCAAAAATCAAAAGTCCACAACTCCATTTGATAGTCCAACAGCTCCAGTGAGTTCAAAGAGGATACAAATACTTGCTGAGCCTTTAGTGGTCATTTTCCAGTTATACCGTTCTGTTGAGATTTTTAAACTCTAAACTGAATGTGCATCATTCTGACGGAAGATCAAAAAGTGTAGCAATTACTGTTTATTTTTAGGCCAGCTTGACTTTAAGCACAATCCTATATTATACAATTTTAAGCAGATAGATAAGATTCTACTGCTTTCAGGCATTTATTCTTACCTCTCTCTCTCTCTCTCTCTCTCTCTCTCTCTTTTTTAAGCCTGGCCCCCAAAAGGGCTCAGCATCTTCTCCACTGCAGTAGAGTGATTCACAGCCCTGGAGTGACCACTACCTCTATAGTCTTTCTACAGACCACATTACAGTGCTGAGGCTCTTAAAGAAAAATTATTTTCTAATCCTGATGCCAACGGGTTAGTGCCAGCTATTCTCTGAAACCTTCAAACAAAGGACAGGATTCAATTCCTATAATTCAAAAAAAAAAAAAAAAAGATGTTACAGAAATGAAGTAGTCCACAGAAGACTCCTCAGCGGCTCTGCTGAAATTGTCTTGTGGGACATTGTCTGCTCAGATGCAGGGGTCCTAGTCATTCCTCCACTGTGGTGTAGGCAGATATTTACAATCAGAGTTAAAGAGATCAAGGAAAGGAAGCAGCATAAGCTTGACTTATCTCCCTTATGACTATCAGTCTAATGGAGGCATTTAATACTTCCTTTTCAGAATTTTTTGGATTATTTTGTCTGTTTTTCTGCTCAAAGCACAGCTTGAAGTGAAGTCAGCAGCAGCTGCAAGTGCTTGGCATTTAAGCAAATCAGGCCCTAGAGTCTGCTGGTTGGCAGTAAAAGGGGAGTCCAAAGAACAACAGCTTCTGAGATGGTCTTGCTTAGGATCACATATGAAGTCTACAGCAGAGGGAAAGCGGAGAAGGTAGAGTCCTTCAGTGCAACCTACTGCCTTTTTAAAACAGCCTTTCTCTCTATTCTTGCAGTAGACCAAAGACATTCCTTTATTCACACACAGCATCACAGAATGGTTAAGGTTAGAAAGGACCTCTTGCAAGAGACTGTTATGGGTTGTGTTTGTCTTGTTGACGCACCATTTACATGGACAATGCCATGGCATCTTATCTCTGGGAAGGTTCCTCACCATTCTCTGGGAAGGTCTCTTAACATTTGCGCCTTGTAACCCTGGCACCTTATCTCTGGGAAGACTGTAATAGTAGCTATCTACTTGGCTTTGGAAGATCAAGTTCGAGACTTGAACAATGATGGCAATGACAGTGCCCATCAGAGCAGTTTGCATAGGAATCAGGGGTGAAGAGGAATACAAAAGCACACAGCACATACAACAGGAACAACATGTACCAGAAAACTTCAAGAAAATGGGAGAACCCTTTGAGAAGGGGGACATAAAAGGAGCACATTTTCCTCTCCCTAGGAAGTGGGGATCATCACCTGCACCGGGACCTGCACCAAAGCAGAGCCAGCAACACTTAGCCAGACTACTGGTGGTGGTAACTATAAATTTGTTGCATCTCTCCCCCTTGCCTGCTTATCTTTCTTTCCCTTTTCTCTTCTTCTCTCTGTCCTATTTGCGCTTATGAGAATAAAGCTAACAAGGTTGTATGGCATTTGACACCGTTTGTGTCTTAATCTCACTCTTGGGATTGTATTGAAACCTCCCCCGACACCATATCGGGACACCTCTAGAGATCATCTAGTCCAACCCCCTGCTCCAGCAGGGACACCTAGAGCACGTGGCACAAGGTGGCATCCAGGCAGATTTTGAAGGAGATTCCAGAGAAGGAGATTCCACAACCTCTCCTGGCAACCTGTTACAGTGCTCTGTCATTCTGTCATGAATTTTTTCCTTAAGTTCCTGTGGAGCTTTTGGTGCTTCAGTTTGTGGCTCTTGTCCAAGTTTGGCCCCCACATCATAGGCATTGATGGCAAATAAACTTTAGCTGTGCAGGAGGTTGCACAGAGGAACATATGAGATTATTATTATGGGCTAGTAAAGGTTTTTGTTCTTAATTTAGAAAGAAGATTGATGAAGATCTTTGGATCCAGCTTCCAGCTTTATTTTTTCGTGTGCTTTTCTCAGTTATGTGAGTTTCCCTCAATGTACAGTGTTGCTTACTTTTAAGAGGATGCTATTATATGAAAACTGATCTATAAAACATGTACATAGGGCTGCAGCTTGATATAGGAAGGAGTAAAAATAGCACTGCCTCCCCTTTCTGGAGGGCTAAATTTAAGGAAGCTTAAGGAAGATGTTTTAACCGCACTGCTTTCCATAGAAAATGCCAATAAAAACCGGAACAGCTCAATGAAAGTGACTCCTCAACAAGGTTTGAAGATGATGACAGATTCAGACACAAAGTAAACCCTGAGGTCAGTGCTAGGGGACTGCTCTTGTCCAAGCTTCTGAATATTCTGGAAGAGGGAGAAAATTAGCACATTCAGCTCTTCAGTGTCAGCTGAGCTCTCATTCATAGAGATATCTGGAGCTTAGGTCTAGAGTGGAGGTAGCATCTAGTAATATGAGTGGAAAATGAACACTTCATGGAAGCTTGATTTGCCATGTTGAACTCCTTTCACAGGATTTAATTTTCTCACGTGGGCTGTATTCTTTCACTCATTTTCCTATTTTCCAGCTTTTTGTGGAGAGGATAAATGAAGAAAGCTGAGCTTTCTGATGCATCAGTTGTTTACAGCAACAAGAGGAGTTAGGAATGCCATTTACTGATCATCTGGAGTCATGGAATAATGGAATAGCTTAAGTTTGAAGGGACTCTATATTCCTCATCATACGGCATGTGCTTCAGCCTCTTGACCATCTTCTTGATGGTCTTCTGCTGAACTCAGTCCAATTTGTCAATGTCTGCAGGACTGAAATTGACACAAACATGTGGTCTTGCAAGAGCAGAATAGAGGGGAATAATCACTCTCCTTGATCTGACTGCTCAGGTATAGATAGCACAACTCAATACACTTTTGACCTTCACCACTGCTAGATCATGTTAACTTGCTGTACACCAGGATTGCAGGTACTTTTCTGCAAATCTGCTCACCAGCCCGTCGGTCTTCACTCAGCCTGTACTGTTTTATGGGGTTATTTCATCCTGACTACAGAAGTCTGCATGAGGTTTCTGTTTGTTTATGTCTTTAATCTATTGAAATCTCCTAATGGCAATCCTGCCCACTTGTGAATTATATGCTCACTGCATTTTGATGTAATCCACAAACTTTCTGGGAAAGTGTTCCATCTCAATGGCTCATCTGTTTAAGAAAATGTTAAGTAACTTTTCCCTAGTTTCAAACCCCCCAGGAACAGCACTTCCTACACAGTTTGTAGAAAGCTTTTCAGTATTACTGAGTTAATCATTACCAGCAAGATTCTGGTGCGGATACTCCATCTGACATCACCAATCATCCATGTTCCCGCCTCAGGAAAGAATATCACATAAATTATTGAAACATTAGAAATTTTGCTTTGAGATATATAATCCTATGCAGAGCCCACTGCATCCTATTTCTTCACAATTTCATTATTACATATCCTTTAATGAAAACTGTAATGAAATCTGTGAAATCTAATTGTATTATAGAAAAAGGATGAGATGTCCAGTTTGGGAAAACCTTACCTCATTTTAATTCTAGCAGCAAATATTAAAACTGCAGGTTAAGAAAAATAAGTAGGAAAATATGATTATATATACACACACAGAGACTCATATATATGCATATATTTTATATATGCATATGTATAAGCATATATTTACACAACAGGCCAGGAATCTGTAGAATATCTTTAACTACTTTTTGTTATGTTTCTCCAGTGTCAGACAAATGAAATTGGCAGTATTTTCTCCAAACCTTTTGATCAGAGTGTATCTATTTCCTTCTACCAAAAAATAGCTTGCAGAATAAGAATTTAAGTGATGACAAACACGGCAATATAAAATTGTAGATCAATGTATTCAGTGACTTATTGCAGAAGCAAACCACGAGGCAAAAGGCATTCAGCAGAGCAGTGGCCAGTAGCAAATTCCTTAAAGGATAAAACTGTTCACAGAGAAACTAAGTGAGCTGGACCTGTTTAACCTAGAGAAGAGAAGACTGAGAGGAGCTCTGATCAAGATGTATAAGTACCTGAGGCTCCCCCTCTCTTCCCCATATAGGGAGGATGGGGTCCAACTCTGCTCCACGGTGGGCAGTGACAGGACAAGGGGTAATAGGTACAAGTTGAAACACAGGAGGTTTCTCCTCCTGTGAGGGTGACAGAGCCCTGGAACAAGCTGCCCAGAGAGGTTGTGGAGTCTCCTTCTCTGGAGATCTTCAAACCCTGCCTGGATGTCACCCTGTGCCATGTGCTCTAGGTGTCCCTGCTGGAGCAGGGGGGTTGGACTAGATGATCTCTAGAGGTCCCTTCCAACCCCAACCACTCTGTGATTCTGTGAAACTTTATTCAGAACTTGTTTTTTTTTATACATATCAAATGAAATCTTGAACTTAAACCATGCATATTCATTACCCAAATATTCTAAAGTCTATACTTGCTATCGACACCTTTTCTGCAGAAAGGAACTCACCACTTCAGTGTTTTTAACCAGTTATTCCAGCAGAAGCAATATTACACAACATAGACTCTTTCTGTGTTCCAGTGATTTAACACAAACACGAATAGCAATGGCCAGTGGCAGTCTGGAGCCTAAGAAGATGAGATTGTCAGAACCAAATAAATGAGACTTGTAGTGGTTTTGTTTTTGAGCTTTTTTTTTTCCTAAACAACTGTTTATTCTGCACTGCAGGTAAGGAAATTGCAAGAGAGAAAATGTACTTTGGGACACAATTACTACTGCAGGCTAGAATATATAGGTGCAATGTGCATATACTGCAGATTCATTCCCCAGTCTAAATTTTCATCTTTCTCTAGTATTGGTTTCGTATTCCTCCAGATCACATAAAAGAAAGATTGATAGAAAATCAGAAAAACATAGTTTAAAGAAATTTGGCTTATATCTTCAGCATATGTAAATCTGTGTACTATCTCCATTTAAATCAGTTTTAAACCAATTGACCTGGCTGTGAGATAACACTGCTAAAATAAATAGAACCTTCAACCCTCCAGAGGCATTTTATTTTTAACCCTACTTTAATATGATATAATATAAACTTAAACCAAATGGGATGAAATATTTTGTAAATGTGGGGATCAAATATCCCTGGAAAACCTCAGCTGAAAAAAAAGTGGTGACATC